>CAKAIZ010000402.1:0-24109 GCA_916610145.1 Eristalis arbustorum | reverse complement strand
TTTTCCATGAAAAAATGTAGGTAAAAGAGCATAAAAAGTTATATGAAAAGAAGAAACTAGTAAAAATCACAGAAAAAGTTGGTTAAAGATCAAAAACTTTCATAGTAGTTTAGGAAATGCGGGTTTCAGCGCAGTATATATATAAAAATAGCAGTTTAATATAAAAATATTGAGAAAATAATCAAATTTTCCATGAAAAAAGTAGGTAAAAGAGCAGAAAAAGTTATATGAAAAGAAGAAACTAGTAAAAATAACAGAAAAAGTTGGTTAAAGATCAAAAACTTTCATAGTAGTTTAGGAAATGCGGGTTTCAGCGCAGTATATATATATGATATAAAAATATTGAGAAAATAATCAGATTTTCCATGAAAAATGTAGGTTAAAGAGCAGAAAAAGTTATATGAAAAGAAGAAACTAGTAAAAACCACAGGAAAAAGTTGGTTAAAGATCAAAAACTTTCATAGTAGTTTAGGAAATGCGGGTTTCAGCGCAGTATATATATATAATATAAAAATATTGAGAAAATAATCAGATTTTCCATGAAAAATGTAGGTAAAAGAGCAGAAAAAGTTATATAAAAAGAAGAAACTAGTAAAAATCACAGAAAAAAGTTGGTTAAAGATCAAAAACTTTCATAGTAGTTTAGGAAATGCGGGTTTCAGCGCAGTATATATATAAAAATAGCAGTATTATATAAAAATATTGAGAAAATAATCAGATTTTCCATGAAAAAATGTAGGTAAAAGAGCAGAAAAAGTTATATGAAAAGAAGAAACTAGTAAAAATCACAGGAAAACGTTGGTTAAAGATCAAAAACTTTCATAGTAGTTTAGGAAAAGCGGGTTTCAGCGCAGTATATATATAAAAATAGCAGTATAATATAAAAATATTGAGAAAATAATCAGATTTTCCATGAAAAATGTAGGTAAAAGAGCAGAAAAAGTTATATGAAAAGAAGAAACTGGTAAAAATCACAGGAAAAAGTTGGTTAAAGATCAAAAGCTTTCATAGTAGTTTAGGAAATGCGGGTTTCAGCGCAGTATATATATATATATAATATAAAAATATTGAGAAAATAATCAGATTTTCCATGAAAAATGTAGGTAAAAGAGCAGAAAAAGTTATATGAAAAGAAGAAACTAGTAAAAATCACAGGAAAAAGTTGGTTAAAGATCAAAAACTTTCATAGTAGCTTAGGAAATGCGGGTTTCAGCGCAGTATATATATATATATAGCAGTATAATATAAAAATATTAAGAAAATAATCAGATTTTCCATGAAAAAAGTAGGTAAAAGAGCAGAAAAAGTTATATGAAAAGAAGAAACTAGTAAAAATCACAGAAAAAAGTTGGTTAAAGATCAAAAACTTTCATAGTAGTTTAGGAAATGCGGGTTTCAGCGCAGTATATATATAAAAATAGCAGTTTAATATAAAAATATTGAGAAAATAATCAGATTTTCCATGAAAAATGTAGGTAAAAGAGCAGAAAAAGTTATATGAAAAGAAGAAACTAGTAAAAATAACAGGAAAAAGTTGGCTAAAGATCAAAAACTTTCATAGTAGTTTAGGAAATGCGGGTTTCAGTGCAGTATATACATATATAATATAAAAATATTGAGAAAATAATCAGATTTTCCATGAAAAATGTAGGTAAAAGAGCAGAAAAAGTTATATGAAAAGAAGAAAATAGTAAAAATCACAGAAAAAAGTTGGTTAAAGATCAAAAACTTTCATAGTAGTTTAGGAAATGCGGATTTCAGCGCAGTATATATATAAAAATAGCAGTATAATATAAAAATATTGAGAAAATAATCAGATTTTCCATGAAAAATGTAGGTAAAAGAGCAGAAAAAGTTATATGAAAAGAAGAAACTAGTAAAAATCACAGGAAAATGTTGGTTAAAGATCAAAAACTTTCATAGTAGTTTAGGAAATGCGGGTTTCAGCGCAGTATATATATAAAAATAGCAGTATAAATAAAAATATTGAGAAAATAATCAGATTTTCCATGAAAAATGTAGGTAAAAGAGCAGAAAAAGTTATATGAAAAGAAGAAACTAGTAAAAATCACAGGAAAAAGTTGGTTAAAGGTCAAAAAGTTTCATAGTAGTTTAGGAAATGCGGGTTTCAGCGCAGTATATATATATATAATATAAAAATATTGAGAAAATAATCAGATTTTCCATGAAAAAAGTAGGTAAAAGAGCAGAAAAAGTTATATGAAAAGAAGAAACTAGTAAAAACCATAGGAAAAAGTTGGTTAAAGATCAAAAACTTTCATAGTAGTTTAGGAAATGCGGGTTTCAGCGCAGTATATATATAAAAATAGCATTTTAATATAAAAATATTGAGAAAATATTCAGATTTTCCATGAAAAATGTAGGTAAAAGAGCAGAAAAAGTTATATGAAAAGAAGAAACTAGTAAAAATCACAGAAAAAAGTTGGTTAAAGATCAAAAACTTTCATAGTAGCTTAGGAAATGCGGGTTTCAGCGCAGTGTATGTATATATAAAAATAGCAGTATAATATAAAAATATTGAGAAAATAATCAGATTTTCCATGAAAAATGTAGGTAAAAGAGCAGAAAAAGTTATATGAAAAGAAGATACTAGTAAAAATCAGAGAAAAAAGTTGGTTAAAGATCAAAAACTTTCATAGTAGTTTAGGAAATGCGGGTTTCAGCGCAGTATATATATATATAATATAAAAATATTGAGAAAATAATCAGATTTTCCATGAAAAATGTAGGTAAAAGAGCAGAAAAAGTTATATGAAAAGAAGAAACTAGTAAAAATCACAGAAAAAAGTTGGTTAAAGATCAAAAACTTTCATAGTAGTTTAGGAAATGCGGGTTTCAGCGCAGTATATATATAAAAATAGCAGTATAATATAAAAATATTGAGAAAATAATCAGATTTTCCATGAAAAATGTAGGTAAAAGAGCAGAAAAAGGTATATGAAAAGAAGAAACTAGTAAAAATCACAGGAAAAAGTTGGTTAAAGATCAAAAACTTTCATAGTAGTTTAGGAAATGCGGGTTTCAGCGCAGTATATATATATATAATATACAAATATTGAGAAAATAATCAGATTTACCATGAAAAAAGTAGGTAAAAGAGCAGAAAAAGTTATATGAAAAGAAGAAACTAGTAAAAATCACAGAAAAAAGTTGGTTAAAGATCAAAAACTTTCATAGTAGTTTAGGAAATGCGGGTTTCAGCGCAGTATATATATATATTATAAAAATATTGAGAAAATAATCAGATTTTCCATGAAAATTGTAGGTAAAAGAGCAGAAAAAGTTATATGAAAAGAAGAAACTAGTAAAAATCACAGGAAAAAGTTGGTTAAAGATCAAAAACTTTCATAGTAGTTCAGGAAATGCGGGTTTCAGCGCAGTATATATATAAAAATAGCAGTATAATATAAAAATATTGAGAAAATAATCCGATTTTCCATGAAAAATGTATGTAAAAGAGCAGAAAAAGTTATATGAAAAGAAGAAACTAGTAAAAATCACAGGAAAAAGTTGGTTAAAGATCAAAAACTTTCATAGTAGTTTAGGAAATGCGGGTTTCAGCGCAGTATGTATATATATAATATAAAATATTGAGAAAATAATCAGATTTTCCATGAAAAATGTAGGTAAAAGAGCAGAAAAAGTTATATGAAAAAAAGAAACTAGTAAAAATCACAGAAAAAAGTTGGTTAAAGATCAAAAACTTTCATAGTAGTTTAGGAAATGCGGGTTTCAGCGCAGTATATATATAAAAATAGCAGTATAATATAAAAATATTGAGAAAATAATCAGATTTTCCATGAAAAATGTAGGTAAAAGAGCAGAAAAAGTTATATGAAAAGAAGAAACTAGTAAAAATCAGAGGACAAAGCTGGTTAAAGATCAAAAGCTTTCATAGTAGTTTAGGAAATACGGGTTTCAGCGCAGTATATATATATATAATATAAAAATATTGAGAAAATAATCAGATTTTCCATGAAAATGTAGTTAAATGAGCAGAAAAAGTTATATGAAAAGAAGAAACTAGTAAAAATCACAGGAAAAAGTTGGTTAAAGATCAAAAACTTTCATAGTAGTTTAGGAAATGCGGGTTTCAGCGCAGTATATATATATATAATATAAAAATATTGAGAAAATAATCAGATTTTCCATGAAAAATGTAGGTAAAAGAGCAGAAACAGTTATATGAAAAGAAGAAACTAGTAAAAATCACAGGAAAAGGTTGGTTAAAGATCAAAAACTTTCATAGTAGTTTAGGAAATGCGGGTTTCAGCGCAGTATATATATATATAATATAAAAATATTGAGAAAATAATCAGATTTTCCATGAAAGATGTAGGTAAAAGAGCAGAAAAAGTTATATGAAAAGAAGAAACTAGTAAAAATCACAGGAAAAAGTTGGTTAAAGATCAAAAACTTTCATAGTAGTTTAGGAAATGCGGGTTTCAGCGCAGTATATATATATATATAATATAAAAATATTGAGAAAATAATCAGATTTTCCATGAAAAATGTAGGTAAAAGAGCAGAAACAGTTATATGAAAAGAAGAAACTAGTAAAAATCACAGGAAAAGGTTGGTTAAAGATCAAAAACTTTCATAGTAGTTTAGGAAATGCGGGTTTCAGCGCAGTATATATATATATAATATAAAAATATTGAGAAAATAATCAGATTTTCCATGAAAGATGTAGGTAAAAGAGCAGAAAAAGTTATATGAAAAGAAGAAACTAGTAAAAATCACAGGAAAAAGTTGGTTAAAGATCAAAAACTTTCATAGTAGTTTAGGAAATGCGGGTTTCAGCGCAGTATATATATATATAATATAAAAATATTGAGAAAATAATCAGATTTTCCAAGAAAAATGTAGGTAAAAGAGCAGAAAAAGTTATATGAAAAGAAGAAACTAGTAAAAATCACAGGAAAAAGTTGGTTAAAGGTCAAAAACTTTCATAGTAGTTTAGGAAATGCGGGTTTCAGCGCAGTATATATATATATAATATAAAAATATTGAGAAAATAATCAGATTTTCCATGAAAAATGTAGGTAAAAGAGCAGAAAAAGTTATATGAAAAGAAGAAACTAGTAAAAATCACAGGAAAAAGTTGGTTAAAGGTCAAAAACTTTCATAGTAGTTTAGGAAATGCGGGTTTCAGCGCAGTATATATATATATAATATAAAAATATTGAGAAAATAATCAGATTTTCCATGAAAAATGTAGGTAAAAGAGCAGAAAAAGTTATATGAAAAGAAGAAACTAGTAAAAATTACAGGAAAAAGTTGGTTAAAGATCAAAAACTTTCATAGTAGTTTAGGAAATGCGGGTTTCAGCGCAGTATATATATATATAATATAAAAATATTGAGAAAATAATCAGATTTTCCATGAAAAATGTAGGTAAAAGAGCAGAAAAAGTTATATGAAAAGAAGAAACTAGTAAAAATCACAGGAAAAAGTTGGTTAAAGGTCAAAAACTTTCATAGTAGTTTAGGAAATGCGGGTTTCAGCGCAGTATATATATATATAATATAAAAATATTGAGAAAATAATCAGATTTTCCATGAAAAATGTAGGTAAAAGAGCAGAAAAAGTTATATGAAAAGAAGAAACTAGTAAAAATCACAGGAAAAAGTTGGTTAAAGATCAAAAACTTTCATAGTAGTTTAGGAAATGCGGGTTTCAGCGCAGTATATATATATATATATATATATATAATATAAAAATATTGAGAAAATAATCAGTTTTTCCATGAAAAATGTAGGTAAAAGAGCAGAAAAAGTTATATGAAAAGAAGAAACTAGTAAAAATCACAGGAAAAAGTTGGTTAAAGATCAAAAACGTTCATAGTAGTTCAGGAAATGCGGGTTTCAGCGCAGTATATATATAAAAATAGCAGTATAATATAAAAATATTGAGAAAAATATCAGATTTTCCATGAAAAATGTAGGTAAAAGAGCAGAAAAGGTTATATGAAAAGAAGAAACTAGTAAAAATCAGAGAAAAATTTGGTTAAAGATCAAAAACTTTCATAGTAGTTTAGGAAATGCGGGTTTCAGCGCAGTATATATATATATAATATAAAAATATTGAGAAAATAATCAGATTTTCCATGAAAACTAAACATGAAACTAGTAAAAATCACAGGAAAAAGTTGGTTAAAGATCAAAAACTTTCATAGTAGTTCAGGAAATGCGGGTTTCAGCGCAGTATATATATATATATATGTAATATAAAAATATTGAGAAAATAATCAGATTTTCCATGAAAAAAGTAGGTAAAAGAGCAGAAAAAGTAATATGAAAAGAAGAAACTAGTAAAAATCACAGAAAAAAGTTGGTTAAAGATCAAAAATTTTCATAGTAGTTTAGGAAATGCGGGTTTCAGCGCAGTATATATATATATAATATAAAAATATTGAGAAAATAATCAGATTTTCCATGAAAAATGTAGGTAAAAGAGCAGAAACAGTTATATGAAAAGAAGAAACTAGTAAAAATCACAGGAAAAAGTTCGTTAAAGATCAAAAACTTTCATAGTATTTTAGGAAATGCGGGTTTCAGCGCAGTATATATATATGATATAAAAATATTGAGAAAATAATCAGATTTTCCATGAAAAATGTAGGTAAAAGAGCAGAAAAAGTTATATGAAAAGAAGAAACTAGTAAAAATTACAGGAAAAAGTTGGTTAAAGATCAAAAACTTTCATAGTAGTTTAGGAAATGCGGGTTTCAGCGCAGTATATATATAAAATATAAAAATATTGAGAAAAAAATCAGATTTTCCATGAAAAATGTAGGTAAAAGAGCAGAAAAAGTTATATGAAAAGAAGAAACTAGTAAAAATCACAGGAAAAAGTTGGTTAAAGATCAAAAACTTTCATAGTAGTTCAGGAAATGCGGGTTTCAGCGCAGTATATATATAAAAATAGCAGTATAATATAAAAATATTGAGAAAATAATCAGATTTTTCATGAAAAATGTAGGTAAAAGAGGAGAAAAAGTTATATGAAAAGAAGAAACTAGTAAAAATCACAGAAAAAAGTTGGTTAAAGATCAAAAACTTTATATATAATATAAAAATATTGAGAAAATAATCAGATTTTCCATGAAAAATGTAGGTAAATGAGCAGAAAAAGTTATATGAAAAGAAGAAACTAGTAAAAATCACAGGAAAAAGCTAGTTAAAGATCAAAAGCTTTCATAGTAGTTTAGGAAATGCGGGTTTCAGCGCAGTATATATATATATATAATATAAAAATATTGAGAAAATAATCAGATTTTCCATGAAAAATGTAGGTAAATGAGCAGAAAAAGTTATATGAAAAGAAGAAACTAGTAAAAATCACAGGAAAAAGTTGGTTAAAAATCAAAAACTTTCATAGTAGTTCAGGAAATGCGGGTTTCAGCGCAGTATATATATATATATATATAATATAAAAATATTGAGAAAATAATCAGATTTTCCATGAAAAAAGTAGGTAAAAGAGCAGAAAAAGTTATATGAAAAGAAGAAACTAGTAAAAATCACAGAAAAAAGTTGGTTAAAGATCAAAAACTTTCATAGTAGCTTAGGAAATGCGGGTTTCAGCGCAGTATATATATAAAAATAGCAGTATAATATAAAAATATTGAGAAAATAATCAGATTTTCCATGAAAAATGTAGGTAAAAGAGCAGAAACAGTTATATGAAAAGAAGAAACTAGTAAAAATCACAGGAAAAAGTTGGTTAAAGATCAAAAACTTTCATAGTAGTTTAGGAAATGCGGGTTTCAGCGCAGTATATATATATGATATAAAAATATTGAGAAAATAATCAGATTTTCCATGAAAAATGTAGGTAAAAGAGCAGAAAAAGTTATATGAAAAGAAGAAACTAGTAAAAATTACAGGAAAAAGTTGGTTAAAGATCAAAAACTTTCATAGTAGTTTAGGAAATGCGGGTTTCAGCGCAGTATATATATATATAATATAAAAATATTGAGAAAATAATCAGATTTTCCATGAAAAATGTAGGTAAAAGAGCAGAAAAACTTATATGAAAAGAAGAAACTAGTAAAAATCACAGGAAAAAGTTGGTTAAAGATCAAAAACTTTCATAGTAGTTTAGGAAATGCGGGTTTCAGCGCAGTATATATATAAAAATAGCAGTATATGGGCAGGGTTTAAAAATGATTTTCCATGAAAAATGTAGGTAAAAGAGCAGAAAAAGTTATATTAAAAGAAGAAACTAGTAAAAATCACAGAAAAAAGTTGGTTAAAGATCAAAAACTTTCATAGTAGTTTAGGAAATGCGGGTTTCAGCGCAGTATATATATAAAAATAGCAGTATAATATAAAAATATTGAGAAAATAATCAGATTTTCCATGAAAAATGTAGGTAAAAGAGCAGAAAAATTTATATGAAAAGAAGAAACTAGTAAAAATCACAGGAAAAAGCTGGTTAAAGATCAAAAGCTTTCATAGTAGTTTAGGAAATGCGGGTTTCAGCGCAGTATATATATATATATATAATATAAAAATATTGAGAAAATAATCAGATTTTCCATGAAAAATGTAGGTAAATGAGCAGAAAAAGTTATATGAAAAGAAGAAACTAGTAAAAATCACAGGAAAAAGTTGGTTAAAGATCAACAACTTTCATAGTAGTTCAGGAAATGCGGGTTTCAGCGCAGTATATATATATATATATATATATAATATAAAAATATTGAGAAAATAATCAGATTTTCCATGAAAAATGTAGGTAAAAGAGCAGAAAAAGTTATATGAAAAGAAGAAACTAGTAAAAATCACAGAAAAAAGTTGGTTAAAGATCAAAAACTTTCATAGTAGTTTAGGAAATGCGGGTTTCAGCGCAGTATATATATGTATAATATAAAAATATTGAGAAAATAATCAGATTTTCCATGAAAAATGTAGGTAAAAGAGCAGAAACAGTTATATGAAAAGAAGAAACTAGTAAAAATCACAGGAAAAAGTTGGTAACAGATCAAAAACTTTCATAGTAGTTTAGGAAATGCGGATTTCAGCGCAGTATATATATATAATATAAAAATATTGAGAAAATAATCAGATTTTCCATGAAAAATGTAGGTAAAAGAGCAGAAAAAGTTATATGAAAAGAAGAAACTAGTAAAAATTACAGGAAAAAGTTGGTTAAAGATCAAAAACTTTCATAGTAGTTTAGGAAATGCGGGTTTCAGCGCAGTATATATATATAATATAAAAATATTGAGAAAATAATCAGATTTTCCATGAAAAATGTAGGTAAAAGAGCAGAAAAAGTTATATGAAAAGAAGAAACTAGTAAAAATCACAGGAAAAAGTTGGTTAAAGATCAAAAACTTTCATAGTAGTTTAGGAAATGCGGGTTTCAGCGCAGTATATATATATATAATATAAAAATATTGAGAAAATAATCAGATTTTCCATGAAAAATGTAGGTAAAAGAGCAGAAACAGTTATATGAAAAGAAGAAACTAGTAAAAATCACAGGAAAAAGTTGGTTAAAGATCAAAAACTTTCATAGTAGTTTAGGAAATGCGGGTTTCAGCGCAGTATATATATATAATATAAAAATATTGAGAAAATAATCAGATTTTCCATGAAAAATGTAGGTAAAAGAGCAGAAAAAGTTATATGAAAAGAAGAAGCTAGTAAAAATCACGTAAAAAAGTTGGTTAAAGATCAAAAACTTTCATAGTAGTTTAGGAAATACGGGTTTCAGCGCAGTATATATATAAAAATAGCAGTATAATATAAAAATATTGAGAAAATTACCAGATTTTCCATGAAAAATGTAGGTAAAAGAGCAGAAAAAGTTATATGAAAAGAAGAAACTAGTAAAAAGCACAGGAAAAAGTTGGTTAAAGATCTAAAACTTTCATAGTAGCTTAGGAAATGCGGGTTTCAGCGCAGTATATATATATATATAATATAAAAATATTGAGAAAATAATCAGATTTTCCATGAAAAATGTAGGTAAAAGAGCAGAAAAAGTTATATGAAAAGAAGAAACTAGTAAAAATCACAGGAAAAAGTTGGTTAAAGATCAAAAACTTTCATAGTAGTTTAGGAAATGCGGGTTTCAGCGCAGTATATACATATATAATATAAAAATATTGAGAAAATAATCAGATTTTCCATGAAAAATGTAGGTAAAAGAGCAGAAAAAGTTATATGAAAAGAAGAAACTAGTAAAAATCACAGGAAAAAGTCAGTTAAAGATCAAAAACTTTCATAGTAGTTTAGGAAATGCGGGTTTCAGCGCAGTATATATATATATAATATAAAAATATTGAGAAAATAATCAGATTTTCCATGAAAAAAGTAGGTAAAAGAGCAGAAAAAGTTATATGAAAAGAAGAAACTAGTAAAAATCACAGGAAAAAGTTGGTTAAAGATCAAAAACTTTCATAGTAGTTTAGGAAATGCGGGTTTCAGCGCAGTATATATATATAATATAAAAATATTGATAAAATAATCAGATTTTCCATGAAAAATGTAGGTAAAAGAGCAGAAAAAGTTATATGAAAAGAAGAAACTAGTAAAAATTACAGGAAAAAGTTGGTTAAAGATCAAAAACTTTCATAGTAGTTTAGGAAATGCGGGTTTCAGCGCAGTATATATATATATAATATAAAAATATTGAGAAAATAATCAGATTTTCCATGAAAAATGTAGGTAAAAGAGCAGAAAAAGTTATATGAAAAGAAGAAACTAGTAAAAATCACAGGAAAAAGTTTGTTAAAGATCAAAAACTTTCATAGTAGTTTAGGAAATGCGGGTTTCAGCGCAGTATATATATATATAATATAAAAATATTGAGAAAATAATCAGATTTTCCATGAAAAATGTAGGTAAAAGAGCAGAAACAGTTATATGAAAAGAAGAAACTAGTAAAAATCACAGGAAAAAGTTGGTTAAAGATCAAAAACTTTCATAGTAGTTTAGGAAATGCGGGTTTCAGCGCAGTATATATATAATATAAAAATATTGAGAAAATAATCAGATTTTCCATGAAAAATGTAGGTAAAAGAGCAGAAAAAGTTATATGAAAAGAAGAAGCTAGTAAAAATCACATAAAAAAGTTGGTTAAAGATCAAAAACTTTCATAGTAGTTTAGGAAATGCGGGTTTCAGCGCAGTATATATATAAAAATAGCAGTATAATATAAAAATATTGAGAAAATTATCAGATTTTCCATGAAAAATGTAGGTAAAAGAGCAGAAAAAGTTATATGAAAAGAAGAAACTAGTAAAAATCACAGAAAAAAGTTGGTTAAAGATCAAAAACTTTCATAGTGGTTTAGGAAATGCGGGTTTCAGCGCAGTATATATATATATAATATAAAAATATTGAGAAAATAATCAGATTTTCCATGAAAAATGTAGGTAAAAGAGCAGAAACAGTTATATGAAAAGAAGAAACTAGTAAAAATCACAGGAAAAAGATGGTTACAGATCAAAAACTTTCATAGTAGTTTAGGAAATGCGGGTTTCAGCGCAGTATATATATATAATATAAAAATATTGAGAAAATAATCAGATTTTCCATGAAAAATGTAGGTAAAAGAGCAGAAAAAGTTATATGAAAAGAAGAAACTAGTAAAAATTACAGGAAAAAGTTGGTTAAAGATCAAAAACTTTCATAGTAGTTTAGGAAATGCGGGTTTCAGCGCAGTATATATATATAATATAAAAATATTGAGAAAATAATCAGATTTTCCATGAAAAATGTAGGTAAAAGAGCAGAAAAAGTTATATGAAAAGAAGAAACTAGTAAAAATCACAGGAAAAAGTTGGTTAAAGATCAAAAACTTTCATAGTAGTTTAGGAAATGCGGGTTTCAGCGCAGTATATATATATATAATATAAAAATATTGAGAAAATAATCAGATTTTCCATGAAAAATGTAGGTAAAAGAGCAGAAAAAGTTATATGAAAAGAAGAAACTAGTAAAAATCACAGGAAAAAGTCAGTTAAAGATCAAAAACTTTCATAGTAGTTCAGGAAATGCGGGTTTCAGCGCAGTATATATATATAAAAATAGCAGTATAATATAAAAATATTGAGAAAATAATCAGATTTTCCATGAAAAATGTAGGTAAAAGAGCAGAAAAAGTTATATAAAAAGAAGAAACTAGTAAAAATCACAGGAAAAAGTTGGTTAAAGATCAAAAACTTTCATAGTAGTTTAGGAAATGCGGGTTTCAGCGCAGTATATATATATATATAGCAGTATAATATAAAAATATTGAGAAAATAATCAGATTTTCCATGAAAAAAGTAGGTAAAAGAGCAGAAAAAGTTATATGAAAAGAAGAAACTAGTAAAAATCACAGAAAAAAGTTGGTTAAAGATCAAAAACTTTCATAGTAGTTTAGGAAATGCGGGTTTCAGTGCAGTATATATATATAAATAGCAGTTTAATATAAAAATATTGAGAAAATAATCAGATTTTCCATGAAAAATGTAGGTAAAAGAGCAGAAAAAGTTATATGAAAAGAAGAAACTAGTAAAAACCACAGGAAAAAGTTGGTTAAAGATCAAAAACTTTCATAGTAGTTTAGGAAATGCGGGTTTCATGCAGTATATACATATATAATATAAAAATATTGAGAAAATAATCAGATTTTCCATGAAAAATGTAGGTAAAAGAGCAGAAAAAGTTATATGAAAAGAAGAAACTAGTAAAAATCACAGAAAAACGTTGGTTAAAGATCAAAAGCTTTCATAGTAGTTTAGGAAATGCGGGTTTCAGCGCAGTATATATATATATAATATAAAAATATTGAGAAAATAATCAGATTTTCCATGAAAAATGTAGGTACAAGAGCAGAAAAAGTTATATGAAAAGAAGAAACTAGTAAAAATCACAGAAAAAAGCTGGTTAAAGATCAAAAACTTTCATATTAGTTTAGGAAATGCGGGTTTCAGCGCAGTATATATATAAAAATAGCAGTATAATATAAAAATACTGAGAAAATAATCAGATTTTCCATGAAAAATGTAGGTAAAAGAGCAGAAAAAGTTATATGAAAAGAAGAAACTAGTAAAAATCACAGAAAAAAGTTGGTTAAAGATCAAAAACTTTCATAGTAGTTTAGGAAATGCGGGTTTCAGCGCAGTATATATATAAAAATAGCAGTATAATATAAAAATATTGAGAAAATAATCAGATTTTCCATGAAAAAAGTAGGTAAAAGAGCAGAAAAAGTTATATGAAAAGAAGAAACTAGTAAAAATCACAGGAAAAAGTTGGTTAAAGATCAAAAACTTTCATAGTAGTTTAGGCAATGCGGGTTTCAGCGCAGTATATATATAAAATATAAAAATATTGAGAAAATAATCAGATTTTCCATGAAAAATGTAGGTAAATGAGCAGAAAAAGTTATATGAAAAGAAGAAACTAGTAAAAATCACAGGAAAAAGTTGGTTAAAGATCAAAAACTTTCATAGTAGTTCAGGAAATGCGGGCTTCAGCGCAGTATATATATATATATAATATAAAAATATTGAGAAAATAATCAGATCAGAAAAAATTATATGAAAAGAAGAAACTAGTAAAAATCACAGGAAAAAGTTGGTTAAAGATCAAAAACTTTCATAGTAGTTTAGGAAATGCGGGTTTCAGCGCAGTATATATATAAAAATAGCAGTATAATATAAAAATATTGAGAAAATTATCAGATTTTCCATGAAAAATGTAGGTAAAAGAGCAGAAAAAGTTATATGAAAAGAAGAAACTAGTAAAAATCACAGGAAAAAGTTGGTTAAAGATCAAAAACTTTCATAGTAGTTTAGGAAATGCGGGTTTCAGCGCAGTATATATATAAAAATAGCAGTATAATATAAAAATATTGAGAAAATAATCAGATTTTCCATGAAAAATGTAGGTAAAAGAGCAGAAAAAGTTATATGAAAAGAAGAAACTAGTAAAAATCACAGAAAAAAGTTTGATAAAGATCAAAAATTTTCATAGTAGTTTAGGAAATGCGGGTTTCAGCGCAGTATATATATATATATAATATAAAAATATTGAGAAAATAATCAGATTTTCCATGAAAAATGTAGGTAAAAGAGCAGAAAAAGTTATATGAAAATAAGAAACTAGTAAAAATCACAGGAAAAGTTGGTTAAAGATCAAAAACTTTCATAGTAGTTTAGGAAATGCGGGTTTCAGCGCAGTATATAAATAAAAATAGCAGTTTAATATAAAAATATTGAGAAAATAATCAGTTTTTCCATGAAAAATGTAGGTAAAAGAGCAGAAAATGTTAAATGAAAAGAAGAAACTAGTAAAAATCACAGGAAAAAGTTGGTTAAAGATCAAAAACTTTCATAGTAGTTTAGGAAATGCGGGTTTCAGCGCAGTATATATATAAAAATAGCAGTATAATATAAAAATATTGATAAAGAGCAGAAAAAGTTATATGAAAAGAAGAAACTAGTAAAAATCACAGGAAAAAGTTGGTGAAAGATCAAAAACTTTCATAGTAGTTTAGGAAATGCGGGTTTCAGCGCAGTATATATAAAAGAAAAAATAATCAGATTTTCCATGAAAAATGTAGGTAAAAGAGCAGAAAAAGTTATATGAAAAGAAGAAACTAGTAAAAATCACAGAAAAAAGTTGGTTAAAGATCAAAAACTTTCATAGTAGTTTAGGAAATGCGGGTTTCAGCGCGGTATATATATATAATATAAAATATTGAGAAAATAATCAGATTTTCCATGAAAATTGTAGGTAAAAGAGCAGAAAAAGTTATATGAAAAGAAGAAACTAGTAAAAACCACAGGAAAAAGTTGGTTAAAGATCAAAAACTTTCATAGTAGTTTAGGAAATGTAGAAATGCAGTATATATATATAAAAACAGCAGTTTAATATAAAAATATTGAGAAAATAATCAGATTTTCCATGAAAAAAGTAGGTAAAAGAGCAGAAAAAGTTATATGAAAAGAAGAAACTAGTAAAAATCACAGGAAAAAGTTGGTTAAAGATCAAAAACTTTCATAGTAGTTTAGGAAATGCGGGTTTCAGCGCAGTATATATATATATAATATAAAAATATTGAGAAAATAATCAGATTTTCCATGAAAAATGTAGGTAAAAGAGCAGAAAAAGTTATATGAAAACAAGAAACTAGTAAAAATCACAGGAAAAAGTTGGTTAAAGATCAAAAACTTTCATAGTAGTTTAGGAAATGCGGGTTTCAGCGCAGTATATATATATATAATATAAAAATATTGAGAAAATAATCAGATTTTCCATGAAAAATGTAGGTAAAAGAGCAGAAAAAGTTATATGAAAAGAAGAAACTAGTAAAAATCACAGAAAAAAGTTGGTTAAAGATCAAAAACTTTCATAGTAGTTTAGGAAATGCGGGTTTCAGAGCAGTATATATATATATAATATAAAAATATTGAGAAAATAATCAGATTTTCCATGAAAAATGTAGGTAAAAGAGCAGAAAAAGTTATATGAAAAGAAGAAACTAGTAAAAATCACAGGAAAAAGTTGGTTAAAGATCAAAAACTTTCATAGTAGTTTAGGAAATGCGGGTTTTAGCGCAGTATATATATATAATATAAAAATATTGAGAAAATAATAAGATTTTCCATGAAAAATGTAGGTAAAAGAGCAGAAAAAGTTATATGAAAAGAAGAAACTAGTAAAAATCACAGGAAAAAGTTGGTTAAAGATCAAAAACTTTCATAGTAGTTTAGGAAATGCGGGTTTCAGCGCAGTATATATATAAAAATAGCAGTTTAATATAAAAATATTGAGAAAATAATCAGATTTTCCATGAAAAATGTAGGTAAAAGAGCAGAAAAAGTTATATGAAAAGAAGAAACTAGTAAAAATCACAGGAAAAAGTTGGTTAAAGATCAAAAACTTTCATATTAGTTTAGGAAATGCGGGTTTCAGCGCAGTATATATATATATAATATAAAAATATTGAGAAAATAATCAGATTTTCCATGAAAAATGTAGGTAAAAGAGCAGAAAAAGTTATATGAAAAGAAGAAACTAGTAAAAATCACAGAAAAAAGTTGGTTAAAGATCAAAAACTTTCATAGTAGTTTAGGAAATGCGGGTTTCAGAGCAGTATATATATATATATAATATAAAAATATTGAGAAAATAATCAGATTTTCCATGAAAAATGTAGGTAAAAGGGCAGAAAAAGTTATATGAAAAGAAGAAACTAGTAAAAATCACAGGAAAAAGTTAGTTAAAGATCAAAAACTTTCATAGTAATTTAGGAAATGCGGGTTTCAGCGCAGTACATATATATATATAATATAAAAATATTGAAAAAATAATCAGATTTTCCATGAAAAATGTAGGTAAAAGAGCAGAAAAAGTTATACGAAAAGAAGAAACTAGTAAAAATCACAGAAAAAAGTTGGTTAAAGATCAAAAACTTTCATAGTAGTTTAGGAAATGCGGGTTTCAGCGCAGTATATATATATATATAATATAAAAATATTGAGAAAATAATCAGATTTTCCATGAAAAATGTAGGTAAAGGAGCAGAAAAAGTTATATGAAAAGAAGAAACAAGTAAAAATCACAGAAAAAAGTTGGTTAAAGATCAAAAACTTTCATAGTAGTTTAGGAAATGCGGGTTTCAGCGCAGTATATATATATATATATTTTAAAAATATTGAGAAAATAAACAGATTTTCCATGAAAAATGTAGGTAAAAGAGCAGAAAAAGTTATATGAAAAGAAGAAACTAGTAAAAATCACAGGAAAAAGTTGGTTAAAGATCAAAAACTTTCATAGTAGTTTAGGAAATGCGGGTTTTAGCGCAGTATATATATATAATATAAAAATATTGAGAAAATAATCAGATTTTCCATGAAAAATGTAGTTAAAGAGCAGAAAACGTTATATGAAAAGAAGAAACTAGTAAAAATCACAGAAAAAAGTTGGTTAAAGATCAAAAACTTTCATAGTAGTTTAGGAAATGCGGGTTTCAGCGCAGTATATATATATATAATATGAAAATATTGAGAAAATAATCAGATTTTCCATGAAAAATGTAGGTAAAAGAGCAGAAAAAGTTATATGAAAAGAAGAAACTAGTAAAAATCACAGGAAAAAGTTGGTTAAAGATCAAAAACTTTCATAGTAGGTTAGGAAATGCGGGTTTCAGCGCAATATATATATATAATATAAAAATATTGAGAAAATAATCAGATTTTCCATGAAAAATGTAGGTAAAAGAGCAGAAAAAGTTATATGAAAAGAAGAAACTAGTAAAAATCACACCAAAAAGTTGGTTAAAGATCAAAAACTTTCATAGTAGTTTAGGAAATGCGGGTTTCAGCGCAGTATATATATATATATAATATAAAAAATATTGAGAAAATAATCAGATTTTCCATAAAAAAAGTAGGTAAAAGAGCAGAAAAAGTTATATGAAAAGAAGAAACTAGTAAAAATCACACCAAAAAGTTGGTTAAAGATCAAAAACTTTCATAGTAGTTTAGGAAATGCGGGTTTCAGCGCAGTATATATATATATATAATATAAAAATATCGAGAAAATACTCAGATTTTCCATGAAAAATGTAGGTAAAAGAGCAGAAAAAGTTATATGAAAAGAAGAAACTAGTAAAAATCACAGAAAAAAGTTGGTTAAAGATCAAAAACTTTCATAGTAGTTTAGGAAATGTGGGTTTCAGCGCATATATATATATATATATATAATATAAAAATATTGAGAAAATAATCAGATTTTCCATGAAAAAAGTAGGTAAAAGAGCAGAAAAAGTTATATGAAAAGAAGAAACTAGTAAAAATCACAGGAAAAAGTTGGTTAAGGATCAAAAACTTTCATAGTAGTTTAGGAAATGCGGGTTTCAGCGCAGTATATATATATATATACATATATAATATAAAAATATTGAGAAAATAATCAGATTTTCCATGAAAAAAGTAAATAAAAGAGCAGAAAAAGTTATATGAAAAGAAGAAACTAGTAAAAATCACAGGAAAAAGTTGGTTAAAGATCAAAAACTTTCATAGTAGTTTAGGAAATGCTGGTTTCAGCGCAGTATATATATATAAACAGCAGTATAATATAAAAATATTGAGAAAATAATCAGATTTTCCATGAAAAATGTAGGTAAGAGAGCAGAAAAAGTTATATGAAAAGAAGAAACTAGTAAAAATAACACGAAAAAGTTGGTTTAAGATCAAAAACTTTCATAGTAGTTTAGGAAATGCGGGTTTCAGCGCAGTATATATATAAAAATAGCAGTATAATATAAAAATGTTGAGAAAATAATCAGATTTTCCGTGAAATATGTAGGTAAAAGAGCAGAAAAAGTTATATGAAAAGAAGAAACTAGTAAAAATCACAGAAAAAAGTTGGTTAAAGATCAAACACTTTCATAGTAGTTTAGGAAATGCGGGTTTCAGCGCAGTATATATATATATATATTATAAAAATATTGAGAAAATAATCAGATTTTCCATGAAAAATGTAGGTAAAAGAGCAGAAAATGTTATATGAAAAGAAGAAACTAGTAAAAATCACAGAAAAAAGTTGGTTAAAGATCAAACACTTTCATAGTAGTTTAGGAAATGCGGGTTTCAGCGCAGTATATATATATAAATTATAAAAATATTGAGAAAATAATCAGATTTTCCATGAAAAATGTAGGTAAAAGAGCAGAAAAAGTTATATGAAAAGAAGAAACTAGTAAAAATCACAGGAAAAAGTTGGTTAAAGATCAAAAGCTTTCATAGTAGTTTAGGAAATTCGGGTTTCAGCGCAGTATATATATATAAAAATAGCAGTATAATATAAAAATATTGAGAAAATAATCAGATTTTCCATGAAAAATGTAGGTAAAAGAGCAGAAAAAGTTATATGAAAAGAAGAAACTAGTAAAAATAACACGAAAAAAGTTGGTTAAAGATCAAAAACTTTCATAGTTGTTTAGGAAATGCGGCTTTCAGCGCAGTATATATATATATAATATAAAAATATTGAGAAAATAATCAGATTTTCCATGAAAAATGTAGGTAAAAGAGCAGAAAAAGTTATATGAAAAGAAGAAACTAGTAAAAATCACAGGAAAAAGTTGGTTAAAGATCAAAAACTTTCATAGTAGTTTAGGAAATGCGGGTTTCAGCGCAGTATATATATATAAATAGCAGTATAATATAAAAATATTGAGAAAATAATCAGATTTTCCATGAAAAATGTAGGTAAGAGAGCAGAAAAAGTTATATGAAAAGAAGAAACTAGTAAAAATAACACGAAAAAGTTGGTTTGCGGGGTTCAGCGCAGTATATATATATAATATAAAAATATTGAGAAAATAATCAGGTTTTCCATGAAAAATGTAGGTAAAAGAGCAGCAAAAGTTATATGAAAAGAAGAAACTAGTAAAAATCACACCAAAAAGTTGGTTAAAGATCAAAAACTTTCATAGTAGTTTAGGAAATGCGGGTTTCAGCGCAGTATATATATATATATATATAATATAAAAATATTGAGAAAATAATCAGATTTTCCATAAAAAAAGTAGGTAAAAGAGCAGAAAAAGTTATATGAAAAGAAGAAACTAGTAAAAATCACACCAAAAAGTTGGTTAAAGATCAAAAACTTTCATAGTAGTTTAGGAAATGCGGGTTTCAGCGCAGTATATATATATATATAATATAAAAATATCGAGAAAATACTCAGATTTTCCATGAAAAATGTAGGTAAAAGAGCAGAAAAAGTTATATGAAAAGAAGAAACTAGTAAAAATCACAGAAAAAAGTTGGTTAAAGATCAAAAACTTTCATAGTAGTTTAGGAAATGCGGGTTTCAGCGCAGTATATATATATATAATATAAAAATATTGAGAAAATAATCAGATTTTCCATGAAAAAAGTAGGTAAAAAGAGCAGAAAAAGTTATATGAAAAGAAGAAACTAGTAAAAATCACAGGAAAAAGTTGGTTAAAGATCAAAAACTTTCATAGTAGTTTAGGAAATGCGGGTTTCAGCGCAGTATATATATATATATACATATATAATATAAAAATATTGAGAAAATAATCAGATTTTCCATGAAAAAAGTAAATAAAAGAGCAGAAAAAGTTATATGAAAAGAAGAAACTAGTAAAAATCACAGGAAAAAGTTGGTTAAAGATCAAAAACTTTCATAGTAGTTTAGGAAATGCTGGTTTCAGCGCAGTATATATATATAAACAGCAGTATAATATAAAAAATATTGAGAAAATAATCAGATTTTCCATGAAAAATGTAGGTAAGAGAGCAGAAAAAGTTATATGAAAAGAAGAAACTAGTAAAAATAACACGAAAAAGTTGGTTTAAGATCAAAAACTTTCATAGTAGTTTAGGAAATGCGGGTTTCAGCGCAGTATATATATAAAAATAGCAGTATAATATAAAAATGTTGAGAAAATAATCAGATTTTCCGTGAAATATGTAGGTAAAAGAGCAGAAAAAGTTATATGAAAAGAAGAAACTAGTAAAAATCACAGAAAAAAGTTGGTTAAAGATCAAACACTTTCATAGTAGTTTAGGAAATGCGGGTTTCAGCGCAGTATATATATATATATAATATAAAAATATTGAGAAAATAATCAGATTTTCCATGAAAAATGTAGGTAAAAGAGCAGAAAATGTTATATGAAAAGAAGAAACTAGTCAAAATCACAGAAAAAAGTTGGTTAAAGATCAAACACTTTCATAGTAGTTTAGGAAATGCGGGTTTCAGCGCAGTATATATATATAAATTATAAAAATATTGAGAAAATAATCAGATTTTCCATGAAAAATGTAGGTAAAAGAGCAGAAAAAGTTATATGAAAAGAAGAAACTAGTAAAAATCACAGGAAAAAGTTGGTTAAAGATCAAAAGCTTTCATAGTAGTTTAGGAAATTCGGGTTTCAGCGCAGTATATATATATAAAAATAGCAGTATAATATAAAAATATTGAGAAAATAATCAGATTTTCCATGAAAAATGTAGGTAAAAGAGCAGAAAAAGTTATATGAAAAGAAGAAACTAGTAAAAATAACACGAAAAAAGTTGGTTAAAGATCAAAAACTTTCATAGTTGTTTATGAAATGCGGCTTTCAGCGCAGTATATATATATATAATATAAAAATATTGAGAAAATAATCAGATTTTCCATGAAAAATGTAGGTAAAAGAGCAGAAAAAGTTATATGAAAAGAAGAAACTAGTAAAAATCACAGGAAAAAGTTGGTTAAAGATCGAAAACTTTCATAGTAGTTTAGGAAATGCGGGTTTCAGCGCAGTATATATATATAAATAGCAGTATAATATAAAAATATTGAGAAAATAATCAGATTTTCCATGAAAAATGTAGGTAAGAGAGCAGAAAAAGTTATATGAAAAGAAGAAACTAGTAAAAATAACACGAAAAAGTTGGTTTGCGGGGTTCAGCGCAGTATATATATATAATATAAAAATATTGAGAAACTAATCAGATTTTCCATGAAAAATGTAGGTAAAAGAGCAGCAAAAGTTATATGAAAAGAAGAAACTAGTAAAAATCACAGAAAAAAGTTGGTTAAAGATCAAAAACTTTCATAGTTGTTTAGGAAATGCGGGTTTCAGCGCAGTATATATATATATAATATAAAAATATTGAGAAAATAATCAGATTTTCCATGAAAAATGTAGGTAAAAGAGCAGAAAAAGTTATATGAAAAGAAGAAACTAGTAAAAATCACAGGAAAAAGTTGGTTAAAGATCAAAAACTTTCATAGTAGTTTAGGAAATGCGGGTTTCAGCGCAGTACATATATAAAAATAGCAGTATAATATAAAAATATTGAGAAAATAATCAGATTTTCCATGAAAAATGTAGGTAAAAGAGCAGAAAAAGTTATATGAAAAGAAGAAACTAGTAAAAATCACAGGAAAAAGTCGGTTAAACATCAAAAACTTTCATAGTAGTTCAGGAAATGCGGGTTTCAGCGCAGTATATATATATATATAATATAAAAATATTGAGAAAATAATCAGATTTTCCATGAAAAAAGTAGGCAAAAGAGCAGAAAAAGTTATATGAAAAGAAGAAACTAGTAAAAATCACAGGAAAAAGTTGGTTAAACATCAAAAACTTTCATTGTAGCTTAGGAAATGCGGGTTTCAGCGCAGTATATATATAAAAATAGCAATATAATATAAAAATATTGAGAAAATAATCAGATTTTCCATGAAAAATGTAGGTAAAAGAGCAGAAAAAGTTATATGAAAAGAAGAAACTAGTAAAAATCACAGGAAAAAGTTGGTTAAAGATCAAAAACTTTCATAGTAGTTTAGGAAATTCGGGTTTCAGCGCAGTATATATATAAAAATAGCAGTATAATATAAAAATATTGAGAAAATAATCAGATTTTCCATGAAAAATGTAGGTAAAAGAGCAGAAAAAGTTATATGAAAAGAAGAAACTAGTAAAAATCACAGGAAAAAGTTGGTTAAAGATCAAAAACTTTCATAGTAGTTTAGGAAATGCGGGTTTCAGCGCAGTATATATATAAAAATAGCAGTTTAATATAAAAATATTGAGAAAATAATCAGATTTTTCATGAAAAAAGTAGGTAAAAGAGCAGAAAAAATTATATGAAAAGAAGAAACTAGTAAAAATCACAGGAAAAAGTCGGTTAAAGATGAAAAACTTTCATAGTAGTTTAGGAAATGCGGGTTTCAGCGCAGTATATATATATAAAATATAAAAATATTGAGAAAATAATCAGATTTTCCATGAAAAATGTAGGTAAAAGAGCAGAAAAAGTTATATGAAAAGAAGAAACTAGTAAAAATCACAGGAAAAAGTCGGTTAAAGTTCAAGAACTTTCATAGTAGTTTAGGAAATGCGGGTTTCAGCGCAGTATATATATATATAATATAAGAATATTGAGAAAATAATCAGATTTTCCATGAAAAAAGTAGGTAAAAGAGCAGAAAAAGTTATATGAAAAGAAGAAACTAGTAAAAATCACAGGAAAAAGTTGGTTAAAGATCAAAAACTTTCATAGTAGTTTAGGAAATGCGGGTTTCAGCGCAGTATATATATATATAATATAAAAATATTGAGAAAATAATCAGATTTTCCATGAAAAATGTAGGTAAAAGAGCAGAAAAAGTTATATGAAAAGAAGAAACTAGTAAAAATCACAGAAAAAAGTTGGTTAAAGATCAAAAATTTTCATAGTAGTTTAGGAAATGCGGGTTTCAGCGCAGTATATATACATAAATTATAAAAATATTGAGAAAATAATAAGATTTTCCATGAAAAATGTAGGTAAAAGAGCAGAAAAAGTTATATGAAAAGAAGAAACTAGTAAAAATCACAGGAAAAAGTTGGTTAAAGATCAAAAACTTTCATAGTAGTTTAGGAAATGCTGGTTTCAGCGCAGTATATATATATAAATAGCAGTATAATATAAAAATATTGAGAAAATAATCAGATTTTCCATGAAAAATGTAGGTAAGAGAGCAGAAAAAGTTATATGAAAAGAAGAAACTAGTAAAAATAACACGAAAAAAGTTGGTTAAAGATCAAAAACTTTCATAGTTGTTTAGGAAATGCGGGTTTCAGCGCAGTATATATATATATAATATAAAAATATTGAGAAAATAATCTGATTCTCCATGAAAAATGTAGGTAAAAGAGCAGAAAAAGTTATATGAAAAGAAGAAACTAGTAAAAATCACAGGAAAAAGTTGGTTAAAGATCAAAAACTTTCATAGTAGTTTAGGAAATGCGGGTTTCAGCGCAGTATATATATATAAATAGCAGTATAATATAAAAATATTGAGAAAATAATCAGATTTTCCATGAAAAATGTAGGTAAGAGAGCAGAAAATAAAATAGCAGAAATATAAAAATAGCAGTTTAATATAAAAATATTGAGAAAATAATCAGATTTTTCATGAAAAAAGTAGGTAAAAGAGCAGAAAAAGTTATATGAAAAGAAGAAACTAGTAAAAATCACAGGAAAAAGTCGGTTAAAGATGAAAAACTTTCATAGTAGTTTAGGAAATGCGGGTTTCAGCGCAGTATATATACAGTA
>CAKAIZ010000401.1:0-30020 GCA_916610145.1 Eristalis arbustorum | reverse complement strand
AATAAATATTTTATATTATATATATATATATGTACTGCGCTGAAACCCGCATTTCCTGAACTACTATGAAAGTAAATAACCGACTTTTTCCTGTGATTTTTACTAGTTTCTTCTTTTCATATAACTTTTTCTGCTCTTTTACCTACATTTTTCATGGAAAATCTGATTATTTTCTCAATATTTTTATATTATACTGCTAATTTTTATATATATACTGCGCTGAAACCCGCATTTCCTGAACTACTAAAAAAGTTTTTGATCTTTAACCGACTTTTTCCTGTGCTTTTTACTAGTTTCTTCTTTTCATATAACTTTTTCTGCTCTTTTACCTACTTTTTTCATGGAAAATCTGATTATTTTCTCAATATTTTTATATTATACTTCTATTTTTATATATATACTGCGCTGAAACCCCCATTTCCTGAACTACTATGAAAGTTTTTTGATCTTTAACCAACTTTTTCCTGTGATTTTTACTAGTTTTCTTCTTTTCATATAACTTTTTCTGCTCTTTTACCTACTTTTTTCATGGAAAATCTGATTATTTTCTCAATATATTTATATTATACTGCTATTTATATATATATATTACGCGCTGAAACCCGCATTTCCTGAACTACTATGAAAGTTTTTTGATCTTTAACCAACTTTTTTCCTGTGATTTTTACTAGTTTTTTCTTTTCATATAACTTTTTCTGCTCCTTTACCTACTTTTTCATAAAAATCTGATTATTTTCTCAATATTTTTATATATATATATATGTATATACTGCGCTGAAACCCGCATTTCCTGAACTACTATGAAAGTTTTTGATCTATAACCGACTTTTTCCTGTGATTTTTACTAGTTTCTTCTTTTCATACAACTTTTTCTGCCCTTTTACCTACTTTTTTCATGGAAAATCTGAGTATTTTCTCAATATTTTTATATTATACTGCTATTTTTTATCGTATATACTGCGCTGAAACCCGCATTTTCCTGAACTACTATGAAAGTTTTTGATCTTTAACCAACTTTTCCTGTGATTCTTTACTAGTCTTCTTCTTTTCATATAACTTTTTCTGCTCTTTTACCTACTTTTTTCATGGAAAATCTGATTATTTTTCCTCAATATTTTTATATTATATATATATATATATTATATATATATATATACTGCGCTGAAACCCGCATTTCCTGAACTACTATGAACGTTTTTGATCTTTAACCAACTTTTTCCTGTGATTTTTACTAGTTTCTTCTTTTCATATAACTTCTTCTGCTCTTTTACCTACTTTTTTCAAGGAAAATCTGATTATTTTCTCAATATTTTTATATTATACTGCTATTTTTATATATATATACTATGAAAGTTTTTGATCTTTAACCAACTTTTTCTGTGATTTTTACTAGTTTCTTCTTTTCATATAATTTTTTTCTGACTCTTTACCTACATTTTTCATGGAAAATCTGATTATTTTCTCAATATTTTTATATTATATATATATATATATATATATAGTGCGCTGAAACCCGCATTTCCTAAACTACTATGAAAGTTTTTGATCTTTAACCAACTTTTTCCTGTGATTTTTACTAGCTTCTTCTTTTCATATAACTTTTTCTGCTCTTTTACCTACATTTTTTCATGGAAAATCTGATTATTTTCTCAATATTTTTATATTATACTGCTATTTTTATATATATACTACGCTGAAACCCGCATTTCCTAAACTACTATGAACGTTTTGATCTTTAACCAACTTTTTCCTGTGATTTTTACTAGTTTCTTCTTTTCATATAACTTTTACTGCTCTTTTACCTACTTTTTTCATGGAAAATCTGATTATTTTCTCAATATTTCTATATTATATATATATATATGTATATAAATACTGCGCTGGAACCCGCATTGCCTGAACTACTATAAAAGTTTTTGATCTTTAACCGACTTTTTCCTGTGATTTTTACTAGTTTCTTCTTTTCATATAACTTTTTCTGCTCTTTTACCTACATTTTTCATGGGAAAATCTGATTATTTTCTCAATATTTTTATATTATGCTGCTATTTTTTATATATATAATACTGCGCCTGAACCCGCATTTCCTGAACTACTATGAAAGTTATTGATCTTTAACCAACTTTTTCCTGTGATTTTTACTAGTTTCTTCTTTTCATATAACGTTTTCTGCTCTCTTACCTAAATTATTCATGGAAAATGTGATTATTTTCTCAATATTTTTATATCATATATATATATATATACTGCGCTGAAACCCGCCTTTCCTGAACTACTATAAAAGTTTTTGATCTTTAACAGACTTTTTCCTGCGATTTTTAACTAGTTTCTTCTTTTTCATATAACTTTTTCTGCTCTTTTACCTACATTTTTCATGGAAAATCAGATTATTTTCTCAATATTTTTATATTATACTGCTATTTTTATATATATACTGCGCTGAAACCCGCATTTCCTGAACTACTATAAAAGTTTTTGATCTTTAACCGACTTTTTCCTCTGATTTTTAGTAGTTTCTTATTTTCATATAACTTTTTCTGCTCTCTTACCTACATTTTTCATGGAAAATCTGATTATTTTCTCAATATTTTTATATTATACTGCTATTTTTATATATATACTGCGCTGAAACCCGCATTTCCTGAACTACTATGAAAGTTTTTGATCTTTAACCAACTCTTTCCTTTGATTTTTACTAGTTTCTTCTTTTCATATAACTTTTTCTGCTCTTTTACCTACTTTTTTCATGGAAAATCTGATTATTTACTCAATATTTTTATATTATACTGCTATTTTTATATATATATATACTATGAAAGTTTTTGATCTTTAACCAACTTTTTCCTGTGATTTTTACTAGTTTCTTCTTTTCATATAACCTTTTCTGGTCTTTTACCTACATTTTCCATGGAAAATCTGATTATTTTCTCAATATTTGTATATTATATATATATATGTATATATACTGCGCTGAAACCCGAATTTCCTAAACTACTATGAAAGTTTTTGATCTATAACCAACTTTTTCCTGTGATTTTTACTAGCTTCTTCTTTTCATATAACTTTTTCTGCTCTTTTACCTAAATTTTTCATGGAAAATCTGATTATTTTCTCAATATTTTTATATTATACTACTATTTTTATATATATACTGCGCTGAAACCCGCATTTCCTAAACCACTATGAAAGTTTTTGATCTTTAACCAACTTTTTTCCTGTGATTTTTACTAGTTTCTTCTTTTCATATAACTTTTTCTGCTCTTTTACCTACTTTTTTCATGGAAAATCTGATTATTTTCTCAATATTTTTATATTATATATACATATATAATGCGCTGAAACCCGCATTTCTTGAACTACTATGAAAGTTTTTGATCTTTAACCGACTTTTTCTTGTGATTCTTACTAGTTTCTTCTTTTCATATAACTTTTTCTGCTCTTTTACCTACATTTTTCATTTAAAATCTGATTATTTTCTCAATATTTTTATATTATATATATGTATACTGCGCTGAAACCCGCATTTCCTGAACTACTATGAAAGTTTTGGATCTTTAACCGACTTTATGCTGTGATTTTCACTAGTTTCTTCTTTTCATATAACTTTTTCTGCTCTTTTACCTACTTTTTTTATGGAAAATCTGATTATTTTCTCAATATTTTTATATTATACTGCTATTTTTATATATATACTGCGCTGAAACCCGCATTTCCTGAACTACTATGAAAGTTTTTGATCTTTAACCAACTTTTTCCTGTGATTTTTACTAGTTTCTTCTTTTCATATAACTTTTTCTGCTTTTATACCTACTTTTTTCATGGAAAATCTGATTATTTTCTCAATATTTTTATATTATATATATATATATGTACTGCGCTGAAACCCGCATTTCCTGAACTACTATGAAAGTAATAACCGACTTTTTCCTGTGATTTTTACTAGTTTCTTCTTTTCATATAACTTTTTCTGCTCTTTTACCTACATTTTTCATGGAAAATCTGATTATTTTCTCAATATTTTTGTATTATACTGCTATTTTTTTATATATACTGCGCTGAAACCCGCATTTCCTGAACTACTATAAAAGTTTTTGATCTTAAACCAACTATTTCCTGTGATTTTTACTAGTTTCTTCTTTTCATATAACTTTTTTTGCTCTTTTACCTACATTTTTCATGGAAAATCTGATTATTTTTTCAATATTTTTATATTATACTGCTACTTTTATATATATACTGCGCTGAAACCCGCATTTCTTGAACTACTATGAAAGTTTTTGTTCTTTAACCGACTTTTTCCTGTAATTTTTACTAGTTTCTTCTTTTCATATAACTTCTTCTGCTCTTTTACCTACTTTTTTCATGGAAAATCTGATTATTTTCTCAATATTTTTATATTATATATATATATATGTACTGCGCTGAAACCCGCATTTCCTGAACTACTATGAAAGTAATAACCGACTTTTTCCTGTGATTTTT
Organism: Eristalis arbustorum; assembly: GCA_916610145.1. Classification (NCBI taxonomy): domain Eukaryota; kingdom Metazoa; phylum Arthropoda; class Insecta; order Diptera; family Syrphidae; genus Eristalis; species Eristalis arbustorum. Next base: position 25,538 of record CAKAIZ010000401.1, on the reverse strand, counting down.
ACTAGTTTCTTCTTTTCATATAACTTTTTCTGCTCTTTTACCTACATTTCTCATGGAAAATCTGATTATTTTCTCAATATTTTTATATTATACTGCTAATTTTTATATATATACTGCGCTGAAACCCGCATTTCCTGAACTGCTATGAAAGTTTTTGATCTTTAACCGAATTTTTCCTGTGATTTTTACTAGTTTCTTCCTTTCATATAACTTTTTCTGCTCTTTTACCTACTTTTTTCATGGAAAATCTGATTATTTTCTCAATATTTTTATATTATACTTCTATTTTTATATATATACTGCGCTGAAACCCCCATTTCCTGAACTACTATGAAAGTTTTTGATCTTTAACCAACTTTTTCCTGTGATTTTTACTAGTTTCTTCTTATCATATAACTTTTTCTGCTCTTTTACCTACTTTTTTCATGGAAAATCTGATTATTTTCTCAATATATTTATATTATACTGCTATTTATATATATATACTGCGCTGAAACCCGCATTTCCTGAACTACTATGAAAGTTTTTGATCTTTAACCAACTTTTTCCTGTGATTTTTACTAGTTTTTTCTTTTCATATAACTTTTTCTGCTCCTTTACCTACATTTTTCATAAAAAATCTGATTATTTTCTCAATATTTTTTATATTATATATATATATATATATACTGCGCTGAAACCCGCATTTCCTAAACTACTATGAAAGTTTTTGATCTATAACCGACTTTTTCCTGTGATTTTTACTAGTTTCTTCTTTTTATACAACTTTTTCTGCCCTTTTACCTACTTTTTTCATGGAAAATCTGATTATTTTCTCAATATTTTTATATTATACTGCTATTTTTATGTATATACTGCGCTGAAACCCGCATTTCCTGAACTAGTATGAAAGTTTTTGATCTTTAACCAACTTTTTCCTGTGATTTTTACTAGTTTCTTCTTTTCATATAACTTTTTCTGCTCTTTTACCTACATTTTTCATGGAAAATCTGATTATTTTCTCAATATTTTTATATTATATATTTATATATATATATATACTGCGCTGAAACCCGCATTTCCTGAACTACTATGAAAGTTTTTGATCTTTAACCAACTTTTTCCTGTGATTTTTACTAGTTTCTTCTTTTCATATAACTTTTTCTGCTCTTTTACCTACTTTTTTCAAGGAAAATCTGATTATTTTCTCAATATTTTTATATTATACTGCTATTTTTATATATATGCTGTGCTGAAACCCGCATTTCCTTAACTACTATGAAAGTTTTTGATCTTTAACCAACTTTTTCCTGTGATTTTTACTAGTTTTTTTCTTTTCATATAACTTTTTCTGCTCTTTTACCTACTTTTTTCATGGAAAATCTGATTATTTTCTCAATATTTTTATATTATGCTGCTATTTTTATATATATGCTGTGCTGAAACCCGCATTTCCTTAACTACTATGAAAGTTTTTGATCTTTAACCAACTTTTTCCTGTGATTTTTACTAGTTTTTTCTTTTCATATAACTTTTTCTGCTCTTTTACCTACTTTTTTCATGGAAAATCTGATTATTTTCTCAATATTTTTATATTATGCTGCTATTTTTATATATATACTGCGCTGAAACCCGCATTTCCTGAACTAATATGAAAGTTTTTGATCTTTAACCGAGTTTTTCCTGTGATTTTTACTAGTTTCTTCTTTTCATATAACTTTTTCTGCTCTTTTACCTACTTTTTTCATGGAAAATCTGATTATTTTCTCAATATTTTTATTTGATACTGCTATTTTTATATATGTACTGCGCTGAAACCCGCGATTCCTGAACTACTATGAAAGTTTTTGATCTTTAACCAACTTTTTCCTGTGATTTTTACTAGTTTCTTCTTTTCATATAACTTTTTCTGCTCTTTTACCTACATTTTTCATGGAAAATCTGATTTTTTTCTCAAAATTTTTATATTATACTGCTATTTTTATATATATACTGCGCTGAAACCCGCATTTCCTGAACTACTTTGAAAGTTTTTGATCTTTAACCAACTTTTTCCTGTGATTTTTACTAGTTTCTTCTTTTCATATAACTTTTTCTGCTCTTTTTACCTACTTTTTTCATGGAAAATCTGATCATTTTCTCAATATATTTATATTATACTGCTATTTATATATATATACTGCGCTGAAACCCGCATTTCCTGAACTACTATGAAAGTTTTTGATCTTTAACCAACTTTTTCCTGTGATTTTTACTAGTTTCTTCTTTTCATATAACTTTTTCTGCTCTTTTACCTACATTTTTCATGGAAAATCTGATTATTTTCTCAATATTTTTATATTATATATATATATATATACTGCGCTGAAACCCGCATTTCCTGAACTACTATGAAAGTTTTTGATCTATAACCGACTTTTTCCTGTGATTTTTACTAGTTTCTTCTTTTTATACAACTTTTTCTGCCCTTTTACCTACTTTTTTCATGGAAAATCTGATTATTTTCTCAATATTTTTATATTATGCTGCTATTTTTATATATATACTGCGCTGAAACCAGCATTTCCTGAACTAATATGAAAGTTTTTGATCTTTAACCGAGTTTTTCCTGTGATTTTTACTAGTTTCTTCTTTTCATATAACTTTTTCTGCTCTTTTACCTACTTTTTTCATGGAAAATCTGATTATTTTCTCAATATTTTTATTTGATACTGCTATTTTTATGTATGTTTTGCGCTGAAACCAGCGATTCCTGAACTACTATGAAAGTTTTTGATCTTTAACCAACTTTTTCCTGTGATTTTTACTAGTTTCTTCTTTTCATATAACTTTTTCTGCTCTTTTACCTACATTTTTCATGGAAAATCTGATTTTTTTCTCAAAATTTTTATATTATACTGCTATTTTTATATATATACTGCGCTGAAACCCTCATTTCCTGAACTACTTTGAAAGTTTTTGATCTTTAACCAACTTTTTCCTGTGATTTTTACTAGTTTCTTCTTTTCATATAACTTTTTCTGCTCTTTTACCTACTTTTTTCATGGAAAATCTGATTATTTTCTCAATATTTTTATATTATACTGCTATTTTTATATATATACTGCGCTGAAACCCGCATTTCCTGAACTAGTATGAAAGTTTTTGATCTTTAACCAACTTTTTCCTGTGATTTTTACTAGTTTCTTCTTTTCATATAACTTTTTCTGCTCTTTTACCTACATTTTTCATGGAAAATCTGATTATTTTCTCAATATTTTTATTATTATATATATATTATATATATATACTGCGCTGAAACCCGCATTTCCTGAACTACTATGAAAGTTTTTGATCTTTAACCAACTTTTTCCTGTGACTTTTACTAGTTTCTTCTTTTCATATAAGTTTTTCTGCTCTTTTACCTACTTTTTTCATGGAAAATCTGATTATTTTCTCAATATTTTTATTTGATACTGCTATTTTTATATATATACTAAGCTGAAACCCGCATTTCCTGAACTACTATAAAAGTTTTTGATCTTTAACCAACTTTTCCTGTGATTTTTACTAGTTTCTTCTTTTCATATAACTTTTTCTGCTCTTTTACCTACTTTTTTTATGGAAAATCTGATTATTTTCTCAATATTTTTATATTATATATGTATATATATATATATATATATACTGCGCTGAAACCCGCATTTCCTAAACTACTATGAAAGTTTTTGATCTTTAACCGAGTTTTTCCTGTGATTTTTACTAGTTTCTTCTTTTCATATAACTTTTTCTGCTCTTTTACCTTCTTTTTTTATGGAAAATCTGATTATTTGCTCAATATTTTTATATTATACTGCTATTTTTATATATATACTGCGCTGAAACCCGCATTTCCTTAACTACTATGAAAGTTTTTGATCTTTAACCAACTTTTTCCTGTGATTTTTACTTGTTTCTTCTTTTCATATAACTTTTTCTGCTCCTTTACCTGCATTTTTCATAAAAAATCTGATTATTTTCTCAATATTTTTATATTATATATATATATATATACTGCGTTGAAACCCGCATTTCCTGAACTACTATGAAAGTTTTTGATCTATAACCGACTTTTTCCTGTGATTTTTACTAGTTTCTTCTTTTCATATAACTTTTTCTGCTCATTTACCTACTTTTTTCATGGAAAATCTGATTATTTTCTCAATATTTTTATATTATACTGCTATTTTTATATATATACTGCGCTGAAACCCGCATTTCCTGAACTACTATGAAAGTTTTTGATCTTTAACCAACTTTTTCCTGTGATTTTTACTAGTTTCTTCTTTTCATATAACTTTTTCTGCTCTTTTACCTACATTTTTCATGGAAAATCTGATTATATTCTCAATATTTTTATATTATATATATATATATACACTGCGCTGAAACCCGCATTTCCTGAACAACTATGAAAGTTTTTGATCTTTAACCAACTTTTTCCTGTGATTTTTACTAGTTTCTTCTTTTCATATAACTTTTTCTGCTCTTTTACCTACTTTTTTCATGGAAAATCTGATTATTTTCTCAATATTTTTATTTGATACTGCTATTTTTATATATATACTGCGCTGAAACCCGCATTTCCTGAACTACTATAAAAGTTTTTGATCCTTAACCAACTTTTCCTGTGATTTTTACTAGTTTCTTCTTTTCATATAACTTTTTCTGCTCTTTTACCTACATTTTTCATGGAAAATCTGATTATTTTCTCAATATTTTTATATTATACTGCTATTTTTATATATATACTGCACTGAATCCCGCATTTCCTGAACTACTATGAAAGTTTTTGATCTTTAACCGACTTTTTCCTGTGATTTTTACTAGTTTCTTCTTTTCATATAACTTTTTCTGCTCTTTTACCTACTTTTTTCATGGAAAATCTGATTATTTTCTCAATATTTTTATATTATACTGCTATTTTTATATATATACTGCGCTGAAACCCGCATTTCCTGAACTGCTATGAAAGTTTTTGATCTTTAACCGACTTTTTCCTGTGATTCTTACTAGTTTCTTCTTTTCATATAACTTTTTCTGCTCTTTTACCTATATTTTTCATGGGAAATCTGATTATTTTCTCAATATTTTTATATTATATATATATATATATATATATATATATATATACTGCGCCGAAACCCGCATTTCCTGAACTACTATAAAAGTTTTTGATCTTTAACCGACTTTTTGCTGTGATTTTTACTACTTTCTTCTTTTCATATAACTTTTTCTGCTCTTTTACCTACATTTTTCATGGAAAATCTGATTATTTTCTCAATATTTTTATATTATACTGCTATTTTTATATATATACTGCGCTGAAACCCGCATTTCCTGAACTACTATGAAAGTTTTTGATCTTTAACCGACTCTTTCCTGTGATTTTTACTAGTTTCTTCTTTTCATATAACTTTTTCTGCTCTTTTACCTACATTTTTCATGGAAAATCTGATTATTTTCTCAATATTTTTATATTATATATATATATATACTGCGCTGAAACCCGCATTTCCTGAACTATAAAAGTTTTTGATCTTTAACCAACTTTTTCCTGTGATTTTTACTAGTTTCTTCTTTTCATATAACTTTTTCTGCTCTTTTACCTACTTTTTTCATGGAAAATCTGATTATTTTCTCAATATTTTTATATTATACTGCTATTTTTATATATATACTGCGCTGAAATCCGCATTTCCTGAACTACTATGAAAGTTTTTGATCTTTAACCGACTTTTTCCTGTGATTTTTACTAGTTTCTTCTTTTCATATAACTTTTTCTGCTCTTTTACCTACATTTTCATGGAAAATCTGATTATTTTCTCAATATTTTTATATTATACTGCTATTTTTATATATATACTGCGCTGAAATCCGCATTTCCTGAACTACTATGAAAGTTTTTGATCTTTAACCGACTTTTTCCTGTGATTTTTACTAGTTTCTTCTTTTCATATAACTTTTTCTGCTCTTTTACCTACTTTTTTCATGGAAAATCTGATTATTTTCTCAATATTTTTATATTATACTGCTATTTTTATGTATATACTGCGGTGAAACCCGCATTTCCTGAACTACTATGAAAGTTTTTGATCTTAAACCAAATTTTCCTGTGATTTTTACTAGTTTCTTCTTTTCATATAACTTTTTCTGCTCTTTTATCCTACATTTTTCATGGAAAATCTGATTATATTCTCAATATTTTTATATTATATATATATATATATATATACTGCGCTGAAACCCGCATTTCCTGAACTACTATGAAAGTTTTTGATCTTTAACCAACTTTTTCCTGTGATTTTTACTAGTTTCTTCTTTTCATATAACTTTTTCTGCTCTTTTACCTACTTTTTTCATGGAAAATCTGATTATTTTCTCAATATATTTATATTATACTGCTATTTTTATATATATACTGCGCTGAAACCCGCATTTCCTGAACTACTATGAAAGTTTTTGATCTTTAACCAACTTTTTCCTGTGATTTTTACTAGTTTCTTCTTTTCATATAACTTTTTCTGCTCTTTTACCTACATTTTTCATGGAAAATCTGATTATTTTCTCAATATTTTTATATTATATATATATATATACACTGCGCTGAAACCCGCATTTCCTGAACAACTATGAAAGTTTTTGATCTTTAACCAACTTTTTCCTGTGATTTTTACTAGTTTCTTCTTTTCATATAACTTTTTCTGCTCTTTTAACTACTTTTTTCATGGAAAATCTGATTATTTTCTCAATATTTTTATTTGATACTGCTATTTTTATATATATACTGCGCTGAAACCCGCATTTCCTGAACTACTATAAAAGTTTTTGATCTTTAACCAACTTTTCCTGTGATTTTTACTAGTTTCTTCTTTTCATATAACTTTTTCTGCTCTTTTACCTACATTTTTCATGGAAAATCTGATTATTTTCTCAATATTTTTATATTATACTGCTATTTTTATATATATACTGCACTGAAACCCGCATTTCCTGAACTACTATGAAAGTTTTTGATCTTTAACCGAGTTTTTCCTGTGATTTTTACTAGTTTCTTCTTTTCATATAACTTTTTCTGCTCTTTTACCTACTTTTTTCATGGAAAATCTGATTATTTTCTCAATATTTTTATATTATACTGCTATTTTTATATATATACTGCGCTGAAACCCGCATTTCCTGAACTACTATGAAAGTTTTTGATCTTTAACCGACTTTTTCCTGTGATTCTTACTAGTTTCTTCTTTTCATATAACTTTTTCTGCTCTTTTACCTATATTTTTCATGGAAAATCTGATTATTTTCTCAATATTTTTATATTATATATATATATATATATATATATATATATATATATATATACTGCGCTGAAACCCGCATTTCCTGAACTACTATAAAAGTTTTTGATCTTTAACCGACTTTTTGCTGTGATTTTTACTACTTTCTTCTTTTCATATAACTTTTTCTGCTCTTTTACCTACATTTTTCATGGAAAATCTGATTATTTTCTCAATATTTTTATATTATACTGCTATTTTTATATATATACTGCGCTGAAACCCGCATTTCCTGAACTACTATGAAAGTTTTTGATCTTTAACCGACTCTTTCCTGTGATTTTTACTAGTTTCTTCTTTTCATATAACTTTTTCTGCTCTTTTACCTACATTTTTCATGGAAAATCTGATTATTTTCTCAATATTTTTATATTATATATATATATATACTGCGCTGAAACCCGCATTTCCTGAACTATAAAAGTTTTTGATCTTTAACCAACTTTTTCCTGTGATTTTTACTAGTTTCTTCTTTTCATATAACTTTTTCTGCTCTTTTACCTACTTTTTTCATGGAAAATCTGATTATTTTCTCAATATTTTTATATTATACTGCTATTTTTATATATATACTGCGCTGAAATCCGCATTTCCTGAACTACTATGAAAGTTGTTGATCTTTAACCGACTTTTTCCTGTGATTTTTACTAGTTTCTTCTTTTCATATAACTTTTTCTGCTCTTTTACCTACATTTTTCATGGAAAATCTGATTATTTTCTCAATATTTTTATATTATACTGCTATTTTTATATATATACTGCGCTGAAATCCGCATTTCCTGAACTACTATGAAAGTTTTTGATCTTTAACCGACTTTTTCCTGTGATTTTTACTAGTTTCTTCTTTTCATATAACTTTTTCTGCTCTTTTACCTACTTTTTTCATGGAAAATCTGATTATTTTCTCAATATTTTTATATTATACTGCTATTTTTATGTATATACTGCGGTGAAACCCGCATTTCCTGAACTACTATGAAAGTTTTTGATCTTAAACCAAATTTTCCTGTGATTTTTACTAGTTTCTTCTTTTCATATAACTTTTTCTGCTCTTTTACCTACATTTTTCATGGAAAATCTGAATATTTTCTCAATATTTTTATATTATATATATATATATATATATACTGCGCTGAAACCCGCATTTCCTGAACTACTATGAAAGTTTTTGATCTTTAACCAACTTTTTCCTGTGATTTTTACTAGTTTCTTCTTTTCATATAACTTTTTCTGCTCTTTTACCTACTTTTTTCATGGAAAATCTGATTATTTTCTCAATATATTTATATTATACTGCTATTTTTATATATATACTGCGCTGAAACCCGCATTTCCTGAACTACTATGAAAGTTTTTGATCTTTAACCAACTTTTTCCTGTGATTTTTACTAGTTTCTTCTTTTCATATAACTTTTTCTGCTCTTTTACCTACATTTTTCATGGAAAATCTGATTATTTTCTCAATATTTTTATATTATATATATATATATACACTGCGCTGAAACCCGCATTTCCTGAACAACTATGAAAGTTTTTGATCTTTAACCAACTTTTTCCTGTGATTTTTACTAGTTTCTTCTTTTCATATAACTTTTTCTGCTCTTTTAACTACTTTTTTCATGGAAAATCTGATTATTTTCTCAATATTTTTATTTGATACTGCTATTTTTATATATATACTGCGCTGAAACCCGCATTTCCTGAACTACTATAAAAGTTTTTGATCTTTAACCAACTTTTCCTGTGATTTTTACTAGTTTCTTCTTTTCATATAACTTTTTCTGCTCTTTTACCTACATTTTTCATGGAAAATCTGATTATTTTCTCAATATTTTTATATTATACTGCTATTTTTATATATATACTGCACTGAAACCCGCATTTCCTGAACTACTATGAAAGTTTTTGATCTTTAACCGAGTTTTTCCTGTGATTTTTACTAGTTTCTTCTTTTCATATAACTTTTTCTGCTCTTTTACCTACTTTTTTCATGGAAAATCTGATTATTTTCTCAATATTTTTATATTATACTGCTATTTTTATGTATATACTGCGCTGAAACCCGCATTTCCTGAACTACTATGAAAGTTTTTGATCTTTAACCGACTTTTTCCTGTGATTCTTACTAGTTTCTTCTTTTCATATAACTTTTTCTGCTCTTTTACCTATATTTTTCATGGGAAATCTGATTATTTTCTCAATATTTTTATATTATATATATATATATATATATATATATATATATATATATATATACTGCGCCGAAACCCGCATTTCCTGAACTACTATAAAAGTTTTTGATCTTTAACCGACTTTTTGCTGTGATTTTTACTACTTTCTTCTTTTCATATAACTTTTTCTGCTCTTTTACCTACATTTTTCATGGAAAATCTGATTATTTTCTCAATATTTTTATATTATACTGCTATTTTTATATATATACTGCGCTGAAACCCGCATTTCCTGAACTACTATGAAAGTTTTTGATCTTTAACCGACTCTTTCCTGTGATTTTTACTAGTTTCTTCTTTTCATATAACTTTTTCTGCTCTTTTACCTACATTTTTCATGGAAAATCTGATTATTTTCTCAATATTTTTATATTATATATATATATATACTGCGCTGAAACCCGCATTTCCTGAACTATAAAAGTTTTTGATCTTTAACCAACTTTTTCCTGTGATTTTTACTAGTTTCTTCTTTTCATATAACTTTTTCTGCTCTTTTACCTACTTTTTTCATGGAAAATCTGATTATTTTCTCAATATTTTTATATTATACTGCTATTTTTATATATATACTGCGCTGAAATCCGCATTTCCTGAACTACTATGAAAGTTGTTGATCTTTAACCGACTTTTTCCTGTGATTTTTACTAGTTTCTTCTTTTCATATAACTTTTTCTGCTCTTTTACCTACATTTTTCATGGAAAATCTGATTATTTTCTCAATATTTTTATATTATACTGCTATTTTTATATATATACTGCGCTGAAATCCGCATTTCCTGAACTACTATGAAAGTTTTTGATCTTTAACCGACTTTTTCCTGTGATTTTTACTAGTTTCTTCTTTTCATATAACTTTTTCTGCTCTTTTACCTACTTTTTTCATGGAAAATCTGATTATTTTCTCAATATTTTTATATTATACTGCTATTTTTATGTATATACTGCGGTGAAACCCGCATTTCCTGAACTACTATGAAAGTTTTTGATCTTAAACCAAATTTTCCTGTGATTTTTACTAGTTTCTTCTTTTCATATAACTTTTTCTGCTCTTTTACCTACATTTTTCATGGAAAATCTGAATATTTTCTCAATATTTTTATATTATATATATATATATATATACTGCGCTGAAACCCGCATTTCCTGAACTACTATGAAAGTTTTTGATCTTTAACCAACTTTTTCCTGTGATTTTTACTAGTTTCTTCTTTTCATATAACTTTTTCTGCTCTTTTACCTACTTTTTTCATGGAAAATCTGATTATTTTCTCAATATATTTATATTATACTGCTATTTATATATATATACTGCGCTGAAACCCGCATTTCCTGAACTACTATGAAAGTTTTTGATCTTGAACCAACTTTTTCCTGTGATTCTTACTAGTTTCTTCTTTTAATTTAACTATTTCTGCTCTTTTACCTACATTTTTCATGGAAAATCTGATTATTTTCTCAATATTTTTATATTATATATATATATATATATATATATATATACTGCGCTGAAACCCGCATTTCCTGAACTACTATGAAAGCTTTTGATCTATAACCGACTTTTTCCTGTGATTTTTACTAGTTTCTTCTTTTCATATAACTTTTTCTGCTCTTTTACCTACTTTTTTCATGGAAAATCTGATTATTTTCTCAATATTTTTATATTATACTGCTATTTTTATATATATACTGCGCTGAGACCCGCATTTCCTGAACTAATATGAAAGTTTTTGATTTTTAACCAACTTTTTCCTGTGATTTTTACTAGTTTCTTCTTTTCATATAACTTTTTCTGCTCTTTTACCTACATTTTTCATGGAAAATCTGATTATTTTCTCAATATTTTTATATTATATATATATATATATATATACTGCGCTGAAACCCGCATTTCCTGAACTACTATGAAAGTTTTTGATCTCTAACCAACTTTTTCCTGTGACTTTTACTAGTTTCTTCTTTTCATATAAGTTTTTCTGCTCTTTTACCTATTTTTTTCATGGAAAATCTGATTATTTTCTCAATATTTTTATTTGATACTGCTATTTTTATATATATACTAAGCTGAAACCCGCATTTCCTGAACTACTATAAAAGTTTTTGATCTTTAACCAACTTTTCCTGTGATTTTTACTAGTTTCTTCTTTTCATATAACTTTTTCTGCTCTTTTACCTACATTTTTCATGGAAAATCTGATTATTTTCTCAATATTTTTATATTATATATATATATATATATATATATATATATATACTGCGCTGAAACCCGCATTTCCTAAACTACTATGAAAGTTTTTGATCTTTAACCGAGTTTTTCCTGTGATTTTTACTAGTTTCTTCTTTTCATATAACTTTTTCTGCTCTTTTACCTACTTTTTTCATGGAAAATCTGATTATTTGCTCAATATTTTTATATTATACTGCTATTTTTATATATATACTGCGTTGAAACCCGCATTTCCTGAACTACTATGAAAGTTTTTGATCTATAACCGACTTTTTCCTGTGATTTTTACTAGTTTCTTCTTTTCATATAACTTTTTCTGCTCTTTTACCTACTTTTTTCATGGAAAATCTGATTATTTTCTCAATATTTTTATATTATACTGCTATTTTTATATATATACTGCGCTGAAACCCGCATTTCCTGAACTACTATGAAAGTTTTTGATCTTTAACCAACTTTTTCCTCTGATTTTTACTAGTTTCTTCTTTTCATATAACTTTTTCTGCTCTTTTACCTACATTTTTCATGGAAAATCTGATTATTTTCTCAATATTTTTATATTATATATATATATATACACTGCGCTGAAACCCGCATTTCCTGAACTACTATGAAAGTTTTTGATCTTTAACCAACTTTTTCCTGTGATTTTTACTAGTTTCTTCTTTTCATATAACTTTTTCTGCTCTTTTACCTACTTTTTTCATGGAAAATCTGATTATTTTCTCAATATTTTTATTTGATACTGCTATTTTTATATATATACTGCGCTGAAACCCGGATTTCCTGAACTACTATAAGAGTTTTTGATCTTTAACCAACTTTTCCTGTGATTTTTACTAGTTTCTTCTTTTCATATAACTTTTTCTGCTCTTTTACCTACATTTTTCATGGAAAATCTGATTATTTTCTCAATATTTTTATATTATACTGCTATTTTTATATATATACTGCACTGAAACCCGCATTTCCTGAACTACTATGAAAGTTTTTGATCTTTAACCGAGTTTTTCCTGTGATTTTTACTAGTTTCTTCTTTTCATATAACTTTTTCTGCTCTTTTACCTATATTTTTCATGGGAAATCTGATTATTTTCTCAATATTTTTATATTATATATATATATATATATATATACTGCACCGAAACCCGCATTTCCTGAACTACTATAAAAGTTTTTGATCTTTAACCGACTTTTTGCTGTGATTTTTGCTACTTTCTTCTTTTCATATAACTTTTTCTGCTCTTTTACCTACATTTTTCATGGAAAATCTGATTATTTTCTCAATATTTTTATATTATACTGCTATTTTTATATATATACTGCCCTGAAACCCGCATTTCCTGAACTACTATGAAGGTTTTTGATCTTTAACCGACTCTTTCCTGTGATTTTTACTAGTTTCTTCTTTTCATATAACTTTTTCTGCTCTTTTACCTACATTTTTCATGGAAAATCTGATTATTTTCTCAATATTTTTATATTATATATATATATATACTGCGCTGAAACCCGCATTTCCTGAACTATAAAAGTTTTTGATCTTTAACCAACTTTTTCCTGTGATTTTTACTAGTTTCTTCTTTTCATATAACTTTTCTGCTCTTTTACCTACTTTTTTCATGGAAAATCTGATTATTTTCTCAATATTTTTATATTATACTGCTATTTTTATATATATACTGCGCTGAAATCCGCATTTCCTGAACTACTATGAAAGTTGTTGATCTTTAACCGACTTTTTCCTGTGATTTTTACTAGTTTCTTCTTTTCATATAACTTTTTCTGCTCTTTTACCTACATTTTTCATGGAAAATCTGATTATTTTCTCAATATTTTTATATTATACTGCTATTTTTATATATATACTGCGCTGAAATCCGCATTTCCTGAACTACTATGAAAGTTTTTGATCTTTAACCGACTTTTTCCTGTGATTTTTACTAGTTTCTTCTTTTCATATAACTTTTTCTGCTCTTTTACCTACTTTTTTCATGGAAAATCTGATTATTTTCTCAATATTTTTATATAATACTGCTATTTTTATGTATATACTGCGGTGAAACCCGCATTTCCTGAACTACTATGAAAGTTTTTGATCTTAAACTAACTTTTTCCTGTGATTTTTACTAGTTTCTTCTTTTCATATAACTTTTTCTGCTCTTTTACCTACATTTTTCATGGAAAATCTGAATATTTTCTCAATATTTTTATATTATGTATATATATATATATATATACTGCGCTGAAACCCGCATTTCCTGAACAACTATGAAAGTTTTTGATCTTTAACCAACTTTTTCCTGTGATTTTTACTAGTTTCTTCTTTTCATATAACTTTTTCTGCTCTTTTACCTACTTTTTTCATGGAAAATCTGATTATTTTCTCAATATATTTATATTATACTGCTATTTATATATATATACTGCGCTGAAACCCGCATTTCCTGAACTACTATGAAAGTTTTTGATCTTGAACCAAATTTTTCCTGTGATTTTTACTAGTTTCTTCTTTTCATTTAACTATTTCTGCTCGTTTACCTACATTTTTCATGGAAAATCTGATTATTTTCTCAATATTTTTATATTATACTGCTATTTTTATATATATACTGCGCTAAAACCCGCATTTCCTGAACTACTATGAAAGTTTTTGATCTATAACCGACTTTTTCCTGTGATTTTTACTAGTTTCTTCTTTTCATATAACTTTTTCTGCTCTTTTACATACATTTTTCATGGAAAATCTGATTATTTTCTCAATATTCTTATATTATACTGCTATTTTTATATATATACTGCGCTGAAACCCGCATTTCCTGAACAACTATGAAAGTTTTTGATCTTTAACCAACTTTTTCCTGTGATTTTTACTAGTTTCTTCTTTTCATATAACTTTTTCTGCTCTTTTACCTACATTTTTCATGGAAAATCTGATTATTTTCTCAATATTTTTATATATTATATATATATATATATATATACTGCGCTGAAACCCGCATTTCCTGAACTACTATAAAAGATTTTGATCTTTAACCAACTTTTTCCTGTGATTTTTACTAGTTTCTTCTTTTCATATAACTTTTTCTGCTCTTTTACCTACATTTTTCATGGAAAATCTGATTATTTTCTCAATATTTTTATATTATATTTATATATATATATATACTGCGCTGAAACCCGCATTTCCTGAACTACTATAAAAGTTTTTGATCTTTAACCGACTTTTTGCTGTGATTTTTACTACTTTCTTCTTTTCATATAACTTTTTCTGCTCTTTTACCTACATTTTTCATGGAAAATCTGATTATTTTCTCAATATTTTTATATTATACTGCTATTTTTATATATATACTGCGCTGAAACCCGCATTTCCTGAACTACTATGAAAGTTTTTGATCTTTAACCAACTTTTTCCTGTGATTTTTACTAGTTTCTTCTTTTCATATAACCTTTTCTGCTCTTTTACCTACTTTTTTCATGGAAAATCTGATTATTTTCTCAATATTTTTATATTATACTGCTATTTATATATATATACTGCGCTGAAACCCGCATTTCCTGAACTACTATGAAAGTTTTTGATCTTTAACCAACTTTTTCCTGTGATTTTTACTAGTTTCTTCTTTTCAAATAACTTTTTCTGCTCTTTTACATACTTTTTTCATGGAAAATCTGATTATTTTCTCAATATTTTTATATTATACTGCTATTTTTATATATATACTGCGCTGAAACCCGCATTTCCTGAACTACTATGAACGTTTTTGATCTTCAACCAACTTTTTCCTGTGATTTTTACTAGTTTTTTTCTTTTCATATTACTTTTTCTGCTCTTTTACCTACATTTTTCATGGAAAATCTGATTATTTTCTCAATATTTTTATATTATATATATATATATACTGCCCTGAAACCCGCATTTCCTGAACTACTATGAAAGTTTTTGATCTTTAACCAACTTTTTCCTGTGATTTTTACTAGTTTCTTCTTTTCATATAACTTTTTCTGCTCTTTTACCTACTTTTTTCATGGAAGATCTGATTATTTTCTCAATATTTTTATATTATATATATACATATATATACTGCGCTGAAACTCGCATTTCCTGAACTACTATGAAAGTTCTTAGTCTTTAACCGACTTTTTCCTGTGATTTTTACTAGTTTCTTCTTTTCATATAACTTTTTCTGCTCTTTTACCTACACTGCTATTTTTATATATATACTGCGCTGAAACCCGCATTTCCTGAACTACTATAAAAGTTTTTGATCTTTAACCAACTTTTTCCTGTGATTTTAACTAGTTTCTTCTTTTCATATAACTTTTTCTGCTCCTTTACCTACATTTTTCATGGAAAATCTGATTATTTTCTCAATATTTTTATATTATACTGCTATTTTTATATATATACTGCGCTGAAACCCGCATTTCCTGAACTACTATGAAAGTTTTTGATCTTTAACCGACTTTTTCCTGTGATTTTTACTAGTTTCTTCTTTTCATATAACTTTTTCTGCTCTTTTACCTACATTTTTCATGGAAAATCTGATTATTTTCTCAATATTTTTATATTATATATATATATACTGCGCTGAAACCCGCATTTCCTGAACTACTATGAAAGTTTTTGATCTTTAACTGACTTTTTCCTGTGATTTTTACTAGTTTCTTCTTTTCATATAACTTTTTCTGCTCTTTTACCTACTTTTTTCATGGAAAATCTGACTATTTTCTCAATATTTTTATATTATATATATATATATATATATATATACTGCGCTGAAACTCGCATTTCCTGAACTACTATGAAAGTTCTTAGTCTTTAACCGACTTTTTCCTGTGATTTTTACTAGTTTCTTCTTTTCATATAACTTTTTCTGCTCTTTTACCTACATTTTTCATGGAAAATCTGATTATTTTCTCAATATTTTTATATTATATATACATATATATATACTGCGCTGAAACCCGCATTTCCTGAACTACTATGAAAGTTTTTGATCTTTAACCGACTTTTTCCTGTGATTTTTACTAGTTTCTTCGTTTCATATAACTTGTTCTGCTCTTTTACCTACTTTTTTCATGGAAAATCTGATTATTTTCTCAATATTTTTATATTATACTGCAATTTTTATATATATACTGCGCTGAAACCCGCATTTCCTGAACTACTATAAAAGTTTTTGATCTTAAACCAAATTTTTCCTGTGATTTTTACTAGTTTCTTCTTTTCATATAACTTTTTCTGCTCTTTTACCTACATTTTTCATGGAAAATCTGATTATTTTCCCAATATTTTTATATTATACTGCTATTTTTATATATATACTGCGCTGAAACCCGCATTTCCTGAACTACTATGAAAGTTTTTGATCTTTAACCAACTTTTTCCTGTGATTTTTACTAGTTTCTTCTTTTCATATAACTTTATCTGCTCTTTTACCTACATTTTTCATGGAAAATCTGATTATTTTTTCAATATTTTTATATTCTACTGCTATTTTTATATATATACCTCGCTGAAACCCGCATTTCCTGAACTACTATGAAAGTTTTTGATCTTTAACCGACTTTTTCCTGTGATTTTAACTAGTTTCTTCTTTTCATATAACTTTTTCTGCTCTTTTACCTAATTTTTTCATGGAAAATCTGACTATTTTTTCAATATTTTTATATTATATATATATATATATACTGCGCTGAAACCCGCATTTCCTGAACTACTATGAAATTTTTTGATCTTTAACCAACTTTTTCCTGTGATTTTTACTAGTTTCTTCTTTTCATATAACTTTTTCTGCTCTTTTACCTACATTTTTCATGGAACATCTGATTATTTTCTCAATATTTTTATATTATACTGCTATTTTTATATACATACTGCGCTGAAACCCGCATTTCCTGAACTACTATTAAAGTTTTTGATCTTTATCCAACTTTTTCCTGTGATTTTTACTAGTTTCTTCTTTTCATATAACTTTTTCTGCTCTTTTACCTACATTTTTCATGGAAAATCTGATTATTTTCTCAATATTTTTATATTATACTGCTATTTTTATATATATACTGCGCTGAAACCCGCATTTCCTGAACTACTATGAAAGTTTTTGATCTTTAACCGACTTTTTCCTGTGATTTTTACTAGTTTCTTCTTTTCATATAACTTTTTCTGCTCTTTTACCTACATTTTTCATGGAAAATCTGATTATTTTCTCAATATTTTTATATTATATATATACATATATATACTGCGCTGAAACTCGCATTTCCTGAACTACTATGAAAGTTCTTAGTCTTTAACCGACTTTTTCCTGTGATTTTTACTAGTTTCTTCTTTTCATATAACTTTTTCTGCTCTTTTACCTACACTGCTATTTTTATATATATACTGCGCTGAAACCCGCATTTCCTGAACTACTATAAAAGTTTTTGATCTTTAACCAACTTTTTCCTGTGATTTTAACTAGTTTCTTCTTTTCATATAACTTTTTCTGCTCCTTTACCTACATTTTTCATGGAAAATCTGATTATTTTCTCAATATTTTTATATTATACTGCTATTTTTATATATATACTGCGCTGAAACCCGCATTTCCTGAACTACTATGAAAGTTTTTGATCTTTAACCGACTTTTTCCTGTGATTTTTACTAGTTTCTTCTTTTCATATAACTTTTTCTGCTCTTTTACCTACTTTTTTCATGGAAAATCTGACTATTTTCTCAATATTTTTATATTATATATATATATATATATATACTGCGCTGAAACTCGCATTTCCTGAACTACTATGAAAGTTCTTAGTCTTTAACCGACTTTTTCCTGTGATTTTTACTTGTTTCTTCTTTTCATATA
Organism: Eristalis arbustorum; assembly: GCA_916610145.1. Classification (NCBI taxonomy): domain Eukaryota; kingdom Metazoa; phylum Arthropoda; class Insecta; order Diptera; family Syrphidae; genus Eristalis; species Eristalis arbustorum. Next base: position 6,889 of record CAKAIZ010000401.1, on the reverse strand, counting down.
ACTTTTTCTGCTCTTTTACCTACATTTTTCATGGAAAATCTGATTATTTTCTCAATATTTTTATATTATATATATATATATATACTGCGCTGAAACCCGCATTTCTTGAACTACTATGAAAGTTTTTGATCTTTAACCGACTTTTTCCTGTGATTTTTACTAGTTTCTTCTTTTCATATAACTTTTTCTGCTCTTTTACCTACTTTTTTCATGGAAAATCTGACTATTTTCTCAATATTTTTATATTATATATATATATATATATATATATATATATATATATATATATACTGCGCTGAAACTCGCATTTCCTGAACTACTCTGAAAGTTCTTAGTCTTTAACCGACTTTTTCCTGTGATTTTAACTAGTTTCTTCTTTTCATATAACTTTTTCTGCTCTTTTACCTACTTTTTTCATGGAAAATCTGACTATTTTCTCAATATTTTTATATTATATATATATATATAGATATACTGCGCTGAAACTCGCATTTCCTGAACTACTATGAAAGTTCTTAGTCCTTAGCCGACTTTTTCCTGTGATTTTTACTAGTTTCTTCTTTTCATATAACTTTTTCTGCTCTTTTACCTACATTTTTCATGGAAAATCTGATTATTTTCTCAATATTTTTATATTATATATACATATATATATACTGCGCTGAAACCCGCATTTCCTGAACTACTATGAAAGTTTTTGATCTTTAACCGACTTTTTCCTGTGATTTTTACTAGTTTCTTCGTTTCATATAACTTGTTCTGCTCTTTTACCTACTTTTTTCATGGAAAATCTGATTATTTTCTCAATATTTTTATATTATACTGCAATTTTTATATATATACTGCGCTGAAACCCGCATTTCCTGAACTACTATAAAAGTTTTTGATCTTAAACCAAATTTTTCCTGTGATTTTTACTAGTTTCTTCTTTTCATATAACTTTTTCTGCTCTTTTACCTACATTTTTCATGGAAAATCTGATTATTTTCCCAATATTTTTATATTATACTGCTATTTTTATATATATACTGCGCTGAAACCCGCATTTCCTGAACTACTATGAAAGTTTTTGATCTTTAACCAACTTTTTCCTGTGATTTTTACTAGTTTCTTCTTTTCATATAACTTTTTTCTGCTCTTTTACCTACATTTTTCATGGAAAATCTGATTATTTTTTCAATATTTTTATATTCTACTGCTATTTTTATATATATACCTCGCTGAAACCCGCATTTCCTGAACTACTATGAAAGTTTTTGATCTTTAACCGACTTTTTCCTGTGATTTTAACTAGTTTCTTCTTTTCATATAACTTTTTCTGCTCTTTTACCTAATTTTTTCATGGAAAATCTGACTATTTTTTCAATATTTTTATATTATATATATATATATATACTGCGCTGAAACCCGCATTTCCTGAACTACTATGAAATTTTTTGATCTTTAACCAACTTTTTCCTGTGATTTTTACTAGTTTCTTCTTTTCATATAACTTTTTCTGCTCTTTTACCTACATTTTTCATGGAACATCTGATTATTTTCTCAATATTTTTATATTATACTGCTATTTTTATATATATACTGCGCTGAAACCCGCATTTCCTGAACTACTATTAAAGTTTTTGATCTTTATCCAACTTTTTCCTGTGATTTTTACTAGTTTCTTCTTTTCATATAACTTTTTCTGCTCTTTTACCTACATTTTTCATGGAAAATCTGATTATTTTCTCAATATTTTTATATTATACTGCTATTTTTATATATATACTGCGCTGAAACCCGCATTTCCTGAACTACTATGAAAGTTTTTGATCTTTAACCGACTTTTTCCTGTGATTTTAACTAGTTTCTTCTTTTCATATAACTTTTTCTGCTCTTTTACCTAATTTTTTCATGGAAAATCTGATTATTTTCTCCATATTTTTATATTACACTGCTATTTTTATATATATACTGCGCCGAAACCCGCATTTCCTGAACTACTATGAAAGTTTTTGATCTTTAACCAACTTTTTCCTCTGATTTTTACTAGTTTCTTCTTTTCATATAACTTTTTCTGCTTTTATACCTACTTTTTTCATGGAAAATCTGATTATTTTCTCAATATTCTTATATTATACTGCTATTTTTATATATATACTGCGCTGAAACATGAATTTCTTGAACTACTATAAAAGTTTTTGATCTTTAACCAACTTTTTCCTGTGATTTTTACTAGTTTCTTCTTTTCATATAACTTTTTCTGCTCTTTTACCTACATTTTTCATGGAAAATCTGATTATTTTCTCAATATTTTTATATTATTCTGCTATTTTTATATATATACTGCGCTGAAACCCGCATTTCCTGAACTACTATGAAAGTTTTTGATCTTTAACCAACTTTTTCCTGTGATTTTTACTAGTTTCTTCTTTTCATAAAACTTTTTCTGCTCTTTTACTTACATTTTTCATGGAAAATCTGATTATTTTTTCAATATTTTTTTATTATACTGCTATTTTTATATATATACCTCGCTGAAACCCGCATTTCCTGAACTACTATGAAAGTTTTTGATCTTTAACCGACTTTTTCCTGTGATTTTAACTAGTTTCTTCTTTTCATATAACTTTTTCTGCTCTTTTACCTACATTTTTCATGGAAAATCTGATTATTTTTTCAATATTTTTATATTATACTGCTATTTTTATATATATACCTCGCTGAAACCCGCATTTCCTGAACTACTATGAAAGTTTTTGATCTTTAACCAACTTTTTCCTGTGATTTTTACTAGTTCCTTCTTTTCATATAACATTTTCTGCTCTCTTAGCTACATTTTTCATGGAAAATGTGATTATTTTCTCAATATTTTTATATTATACTGCTATTTTTATATATATACTGCGCTGAAACCCGCATTTCCTAAACTACTATGAAAGTTTTTGATCTTTAACCAACTTTTTCCTGTGATTTTTACTAGTTTCTTCTTTTTCATATAACTTTTTCTGCTTTTATACCTACTTTTTTCATGGAAAATCTGATTATTTTCTCAATATTCTTATATTATACTGCTATTTTTATATATATACTGCGCTGAAACATGCATTTCTTGAACTACTATAAAAGTTTTTGATCTTTAACCAACTTTTTCCTGTGATTTTTACTAGTTTCTTCTTTTCATATAACTTTTTCTGCTCTTTTACCTACATTTTTCATGAAAAATCTGATTATTTTCTCAATATTTTTATATTATACTGCTATTTTTATATATATACTCCGCTGAAACCAGCATTTCCTGAACTACTATAAAAGTTTTTGATCTTTAACCAACTTTTTCCTGTGATTTTTACTAGTTTCTTCTTTTCATATAACTTTTTCTGCTCTTTTACCTACATTTTTCATGGAAAATCTGATTATTTTCCCAATATTTTTATATTATACTGCTATTTTTATGTATATACTGCGCTGAAACCCGCATTTCCTGAACTACTATGAAAGTTTTTGATCTTTAACCAACTTTTTCCTCTGATTTTTACTAGTTTCTTCTTTTCATATAACTTTTTCTGCTCTTTTACCTACTTTTTTCGTGGAAAATCTGACTATTTTCTCAATATTTTTATATTATATATATATATATATATATATACTGCGCTGAAACCCGCATTTCCTGAACTAGTATGAAAGTTTTTGATCTTTAACCAACTTTTTGCTGTGATTTTTACTAGTTTCTTCTTTTCATATAACTTTTTCTGCTCTTTTACCTACATTTTTCATGGAAAATCTGATTATTTTCTCAATATTTTTATATTATACTGTTTTTTTTTATATATATACTGCGCTGAAACCCGCATTTCCTAACTACTATAAAAGTTTTTGATCTTTAACCAACTTTTTCCTGTGATTTTTACTAGTTTCTTCTTTTCATATAACTTTTTCTGCTCTTTTACCTACATTTTTCATGGAAAATCTGATTATTTTTTCAATATTTTTATATTATACTGCTATTTTTATATATATACCTCGCTGAAACCCGCATTTCCTGAACTACTATGAAAGTTTTTGATCTTTAACCGACTTTTTCCTGTGATTTTAACTAGTTTCTTCTTTTCATATAACTTCTTCTGCTCTTTTACCTAATTTTTTCATGGAAAATCTGACTATTTTCTCAATATTTTTATATTATACTGTTATTTTTATATATATACTGCGCTGAAACCCGCATTTCCTAAACTACTATGAAAGTTTTTGATCTTTAACCAACTTTTTCCTGTGATTTTTACTAGTTTCTTCTTTTCATATAACTTTTTCTGCTCTTTTACCTACATTTTTCATGGAAAATCTGATTATTTTCTCAATATTTTTATATTATACTGCTATTTTTATATATACACTGCGCTGAAACCCGCATTTCCTGAACTACTATAAAAGTTTTTGATCTTTAACCAACTTTTTCCTGTGACTTTTACTAGTTTCTTCTTTTCATATAACTTTTTCTGCTCTTTTACCTACATCTTTCATGGAAAATCTGATTATTTTCTCAATATTTTTATATTATACTGCTATTTTTATATATATACTGCGCTGAAACCCGCATTTCCTGAACTACTATAAAAGTTTTTGATCTTTAACCGACTTTTTCCTGTGATTTTAACTAGTTTCTTCTTTTCATATAACTTTTTCTGCTCTTTTACCTAATTTTTTCATGGAAAATCTGATTATTTTCTCCATATTTTTATATTACACTGCTATTTTTATATATATACTGCGCCGAAACCCGCATTTCCTGAACTACTATGAAAGTTTTTGATCTTTAACCAACTTTTTCCTCTGATTTTTACTAGTTTCTTCTTTTCATATAACTTTTTCTGCTTTAATACCTACTTTTTTCATGGAAAATCTGATTATTTTCTCAATATTCTTATATTATACTGCTATTTTTATATATATACTGCGCTGAAACATGAATTTCTTGAACTACTATAAAAGTTTTTGATCTTTAACCAACTTTTTCCTGTGATTTTTACTAGTTTCTTCTTTTCATATAACTTTTTCTGCTCTTTTACCTACATTTTTCATGGAAAATCTGATTATTTTCTCAATATTTTTATATTATACTGCTATTATTATATATATACTGCGCTGAAACCCGCATTTCCTGAACTACTATAAAAGTTTTTGATCTTTAACCAACTTTTTCCTGTGATTTTTACTAGTTTCTTCTTTTCATATAACTTTTCTGCTCTTTTACCTACATTTCTCATGGAAAATCTGATTATTTTCCCAATATTTTTATATTATACTGCTATTTTTATATATATACTGCGCTGAAACCCGCATTTCCTGAACTACTATGAAAGTTTTTGATCTTTAACCAACTTTTTCCTCTGATTTTTACTAGTTTCTTCTTTTCATATAACTTTTTCTGCTTTTTTACCTACTTTTTTCATGGAAAATCTGATTATTTTCTCAATATTTTTATATTATATATATATATATACTGCGCTGAAACCCGCATATCCTGAACTAGTATGAAAGTTTTTGATCTTTAACCAACTTTTTCCTGTGATTTTTACTAGTTTCTTCTTTTCATATAACTTTTTCTGCTCTTTTACCTACATTTTTCATGGAAAATCTGATTATTTTCTCAATATTTTTATATTATTCTGCTATTTTTATATATATACTGCGCTGAAACCCGCATTTCCTGAACTACTATGAAAGTTTTTGATCTTTAACCAACTTTTTCCTGTGATTTTTACTAGTTTCTTCTTTTCATAAAACTTTTTCTGCTCTTTTACTTACATTTTTCATGGAAAATCTGATTATTTTTTCAATATTTTTTTATTATACTGCTATTTTTATATATATACCTCGCTGAAACCCGCATTTCCTGAACTACTATGAAAGTTTTTGATCTTTAACCGACTTTTTCCTGTGATTTTAACTAGTTTCTTCTTTTCATATAACTTTTTCTGCTCTTTTACCTACATTTTTCATGGAAAATCTGATTATTTTTTCAATATTTTTATATTATACTGCTATTTTTATATATATACCTCGCTGAAACCCGCATTTCCTGAACTACTATGAAAGTTTTTGATCTTTAACCAACTTTTTCCTGTGATTTTTACTAGTTCCTTCTTTTCATATAACATTTTCTGCTCTCTTAGCTACATTTTTCATGGAAAATGTGATTATTTTCTCAATATTTTTATATTATACTGCTATTTTTATATATATACTGCGCTGAAACCCGCATTTCCTGAACTACTATGAAAGTTTTTGATCTTTAACCAACTTTTTCCTGTGATTTTTACTAGTTTCTTCTTTTCATATAACTTTTTCTGCTTTTATACCTACTTTTTTCATGGAAAATCTGATTATTTTCTCAATATTCTTATATTATACTGCTATTTTTATATATATACTGCGCTGAAACATGCATTTCTTGAACTTTTATAAAAGTTTTTGATCTTTAACCAACTTTTTCCTGTGATTTTTACTAGTTTCTTCTTTTCATATAACTTTTTCTGCTCTTTTACCTACATTTTTCATGAAAAATCTGATTATTTTCTCAATATTTTTATATTATACTGCTATTTTTATATATATACTCCGCTGAAACCAGCATTTCCTGAACTACTATAAAAGTTTTTGATCTTTAACCAACTTTTTCCTGTGATTTTTACTAGTTTCTTCTTTTCATATAACTTTTTCTGCTCTTTTACCTACATTTTTCATGGAAAATCTGATTATTTTCCCAATATTTTTATATTATACTGCTATTTTTATATATATACTGCGTTGAAACCCGCATTTCCTGAACTACTATGAAAGTTTTTGATCTTTAACCAACTTTTTCCTCTGATTTTTACTAGTTTCTTCTTTTCATATAACTTTTTCTGCT
>CAKAIZ010000400.1:12500-47500 GCA_916610145.1 Eristalis arbustorum | reverse complement strand
TCCTGAACTACTATGAAAGTTTTTGATCTTTAACCGACTTTTTTCTGTGATTTTTTACTAGTTTCTTCTTTTCATATAACTTTTTCTGCTCTTTTACCAACATTTTTCATGGAAAATCTGAATATTTTCTCAATATTTTTATATTATATATATATTACATATATACTGCGCTGAAACCCGCATTTCCTGAACTACTATGAAAGTTTTTGATCTTTAACCGACTTTTTCCTGTGATTTTTACTAGTTTCTTCTTTTCATATAACTTTTTCTGCTCTTTTACCTACATTTTTCATGGATAATCTGATTATTCTCTCAATATTTTTATATTATACTGCTATTTTTTATATATACTGCGCTGAAACCCGCATTTCCTGAACTACCATGAAAGTTTTTGATCCTTAACCGACTTTTTCCTGTGATTTTTACTAGTTTCTTCTTTTCATATAACTTTTTCTGCTCTTTTACCTACTTTTTTCATGGAAAATCTGATTATTTTCTCAATATTTTTATATTATATATATATATATATATATATACTGCGCTGAAACCCGCATTTCCTGAACTACTATAAAAGTTTTTGATCTTTAACCAACTTTTTCCTGTGATTTTGACTAGTTTCTTCTTTTTATATAAATTTGTCTGCTCTTTTACCTACATTTTTCATGGAAAATCTGATTATTTTCTCAATATTTTTATATTATATATATATATATATATATACTGCGCTGAAACCCGCATTTCCTGAACTACTATGAAAGTTTTGATCTTTAACCGACTTTTTCCTGTGATTTTTACTAGTTTTTTCTTTTCATATAACTTTTTCTGCTCTTTTACCTACATTTTTCATGGAAAATCTGATTATTTTCTCAATATTTTTATATTATACTGCTATTTTTATATATATACTGCGCTGAAACCCGCATTTCCTGAACTACTATAAAAGTTTTTGATCTTTAACCAACTTTTTCCTGTGATTTTGACTAGTTTCTTCTTTTCATATAACTTTTTCTGCTCTTTTACCTACATTTTTCATGGAAAATCTGATTATTTTCTCAATATTTTTATATTATACTGCTATTTTTATATATATACTGCGCTGAAAACCGCATTTCCTGAACTACTATGAAAGTTTTTGATCTTTAACCGACTTTTTCCTGTGATTTTTACTAGTTTCTTCTTTTCATATAACTTTTTCTGCTCTTTTACCTACATTTTTCATGGAAAATCTGATTATTTTCTCAATATATTTTATATTATACTGCTATTTTTATTTATATACTGCGCTGAAACCCGCATTTCCTGAACTACTATGAAAGTTTTTGATCTTTAACCGACTTTTTCCTGTGATTTTTACTAGTTTCTTCTTTTCATATAACTTTTTCTGCTCTTTTACCTACATTTTTCATGGAAAATCTGATTATTTTCTCAATATTTTTATATTATATATATATATACTGCGCTGAAACCCGCATTTCCTGAACTACTATGAAAGTTTTTGATCTTTAACCGACTTTTTCCTGTGATTTTTACTAGTTTCTTCTTTTCATATAACTTTTTCTGCTCTTTTACCTACATTTTTCATGGAAAATCTGATTATTTTCTTAATATTTTTTATATTATACTGCTATTTTTATTTATATACTGCGCTGAAACCCGCATTTCCTGAACTACTATGAAAGTTTTTGATCTTTAACCGACTTTTTCCTGTGATTTTTACTAGTTTCTTCTTTTCATATAACTTTTTCGGCTCTTTTACCTACATTTTTCATGAAAAATCTGATTATTTTCTCAATATTTTTATATTATACTGCTATTTTTATTTATATACTGCGCTGAAACCGCATTTCCTGAACTACTATGAAAGTTTTTGATCTTTAACCGACTTTTTCCTGTGATTTTTACTAGTTTCTTCTTTTCATATAACTTTTTCTGCTCTTTTACCTACATTTTCATGGATAATCTGATTATTCTCTCAATATTTTTATATTATATATATATATATATATACTGCGCTGAAACCCGCATTTCCTGAACTACTATAAAATTTTTTGATCTTTAACCAACTTTTTCCTGTGGTTTTTACTAGTTTCTTCTTTTCATATAACTTTTTCTGCTCTTTTACCTACATTTTTCATGGAAAATCTGATTATTTTCTCAATATTTTTGTATTATATATATATATATATATACTGCGGTGAAACCCGCATTTCCTGAACTACTATAAAAGTTTTTGATCTTTTAACCAACTTTTTCCTGTGATTTTGACTAGTTTTTTTCTTTTTATATAAATTTGTCTGCTCTTTTACCTACATTTTTCATGTAAAATCTGATTATTTTCTCAATATTTTTATATTATGCTGCTATTTTTATATATATATACTGCGCTGAAACCCGCATTTCCTGAACTACTATGAAAGTTTTTGACCTTTAACCGACTTTTTCCCGTGATTTTTACTAGTTTCTTCTTTTCATATAACTTTTTCTGCTCTTTTACCTACATTTTTCATGGATAATCTGATTATTCTCTCAATATTTTTATATTATACTGCTATTTTTATATATATACTGCGCTGAACCCGCATTTCCTGAACTACTATAAAGTTTTTGATCTTTAACCAACTTTTTCCTGTGGTTTTTACTAGTTTCTTCTTTTCATATAACTTTTTCTGCTCTTTTACCTACATTTTTCATGGAAAATCTGATTATTTTCTCAATATTTTTGTATTATATATATATATATATATATATATACTGCGGTGAACCCGCATTTCCTGAACTACTATAAAAGTTTTTGATCTTTAACCAACTTTTTCCTGTGATTTTGACTAGTTTTTTCTTTTTATATAAATTTGTCTGCTCTTTTACCTACATTTTTCATGTAAAATCTGATTATTTTCTCAATATTTTTATATTATGCTTCTATTTTATATATATATACTGCGCTGAAACCCGCATTTCCTGAACTACTATGAAAGTTTTTGACCTCTAACCGACTTTTTCCCGTGATTTTTACTAGTTTCTTCTTTTCATATAACTTTTTCTGCTCTTTTACCTACATTTTTCATGGAAAATCTGATTATTTTCTCAATATTTTTATACTATACTGCTATTTTTTATATATACTGCGCTGAAACCCGCATTTCCTGAACTATAAAAGTTTTTGATCTTTAACCAACTTTTTCCTGTGACTTTGACTAGTTTCTTCTTTTATATAAATTTGTCTGCTCTTTTACCTACATTTTTCATGGAAAATCTGATTATTTTCTCAATATTTTTATATTATATATATATATTATATACTGCGCTGAAACCCGCATTTCTGAACTACTATAAAAGTTTTTGATCTTTAACCAACTTTTTCCTGTGATTTTGACTAGTTTCTTCTTTTTATATAAATTTGTCTGCTCTTTTACCTACATTTTTCATGGAAAATCTGATTATTTTCTCAATATTTTTATATATATACTGCGCTGAAACCCGCATTTCCTGAACTACTATAAAAGTTTTTGATCTTTAACCAACTTTTTCCTGTGACTTTGACTAGTTTCTTCTTTTTATATAAATTTGTCTGCTCTTTTACCTACATTTTTCATGGAAAATCTGATTATTTTCTCAATATTTTTATATATTATATATATATATATATATACTGCGCTGAAACCCGCATTTCCTGAACTACTATAAAAGTTTTTGATCTTTAACCAACTTTTTCCTGTGATTTTGACTAGTTTCTTCTTTTTATATAAATTTGTCTGCTCTTTTACCTACATTTTTTCATGGAAAATCTGATTATTTTCTCAATATTTTTATATTATATATATATATATATATACTGCGCTGGAAACCCGCATTTCCTGAACTACTATGAAAGTTTTTGATCTTTAACCGACTTTTTCCTGTGATTTTACTAGTTTTTTCTTTTCATATAACTTTTTTCTGCTCTTTTACCTACATTTTTCATGGAAAATCTGATTATTTTCTCAATATTTTTATATTATACTGCTATTTTTATATATATACTGCGCTGAAACCCGCATTTCCTGAACTACTATAAAAGTTTTTGATCTTTAACCAACTTTTTCCTGTGATTTTGACTAGTTTCTTCTTTTCATATAACTTTTTCTGCTCTTTTACCTACATTTTTCATGGAAAATCTGATTATTTTCTCAATATTTTTATATTATACTGCTATTTTTATATATATAATGCGCTGAAACCCGCATTTCCTGAACTACTTTAAAAGTTTTTGATCTTTAACCAACTTTTTCCTGTGATTTTGACTAGTTTCTTCTTTTCATATAACTTTTTCTGCTCTTTTACCTACATTTTTCATGGATAATCTGATTATTCTCTCAATATTTTTATATTATACTGCTATTTTTATATATATACTGCGCTGAAACCCGCATTTCCTGAACTACTGTAAAAGTTTTTGATCTTTAACCAACTTTTTCCTGTGGTTTTTACTAGTTTCTTCTTTTCATATAACTTTTTCTGCTCTTTTACCTACATTTTTCATGGAAAATCTGATTATTTTCTCAATATTTTTATTTATATTTATATATATATATATATATATACTGCGCTGAAACCCGCATTTCCTGAACTACTATAAAAGTTTTTGATCTTTAACCAACTTTTTCCTGTGATTTTGACTAGTTTCTTATTTTTATATAAATTTGTTTGCTCTTTTACCTACATTTTTCATGGAAAATCTGATTATTTTCTCAATATTTTTATATTATATATATATATATACTGCGCTGAAACCCGCATTTCCTGAACTACTATGAAAGTTTTTTGATCTTTAACCGACTTTTTCCTGTGATTTTTTACTAGTTTTTTCTTTTCATATAACTTTTTCTGCTCTTTTACCTACATTTTTCATGGAAAATCTGATTATTTTCTCAATATTTTTATATTATACTACTATTTTTATATATATACTGCGCTGAAACCCGCATTTCCTGAACTACTATAAAAGTTTTTGATCTTTAACCAACTTTTTCCTGTGATTTTGACTAGTTTCTTCTTTTCATATAACTTTTTCTGCTCTTTTACCTACATTTTTTCATGGAAAATGCTTATTTTTCTCAATATTTTTATATTATATACATATATATATACTGCGCTGAAACCCGCATTTCCTGAACTACTTTAAAAGTTTTTGATCTTTACCAACTTTTTCCTGTGATTTTGACTAGTTTCTTCTTTTCATATAACTTTTTCTGCTCTTTTACCTACATTTTTCATGGAAAATCTGATTATTTTCTCAATATTTTTATATTATATATATATATATATATACTGCGCTGAAACCCGCATTTCCTGAACTACTATGAAAGTTTTTGATCTTTAACCGACTTTTTCCTGTGATTTTTACTAGTTTCTTCTTTTCATATAACTTTTTCTGCTCTTTTACCTACATTTTTCATGGAAAATCTGATTATTTTCTCAATATTTTTATATCATACTGCTATTTTTATTTATATACTGCGCTGAAACCCGCATTTCCTGAACTACTATGAAAGTTTTTGATCTTTAACCGACTTTTTCCTGTGATTTTTACTAGTTTCTTCTTTTCATATAACTTTTTCTGCTCTTTTACCTACTTTTTTCATGGAAAATCTGATTATTTTCTCAATATTTTTATATATATATATATATATATATATTATATATATATATATATATATATATATATATTATTTTTACTAGTTTCTTCTTTTCATATAATTTTCTGCTCTTTTACCTACTTTTTTCATGGAAAATCTGATTATTTTCTCAATATTTTTATATTATATATATATATACTGCGCTGAAACCCGCATTTCCTGAACTACTATGAACGTTTTTGATCTTTAACCGACTTTTTCCTGTGATTTTTACTAGTTTCTTCTTTTCATATAACTTTTTCTGCTCTTTTACCTACTTTTTTCATGGAAAATCTGATTATTTTCTCAATATTTTTATATTATATATATATATATATATATATATATATACTGCGCTAAACGCGCATTTCCTGAACTACTATGAAAGTTTTTGATCTTTAACCGACTTTTTCCTGTGATTTTTACTAGTTTCTTCTTTTCATATAACTTTTTCTGCTCTTTTACCTACTTTTTTCATGGAAAATCTGATTATTTTCTCAATATTTTTATATTATATATATATATATATACTGCGCTGAAACCCGCATTTCCTGAACTACTATGAAAGTTTTTGATCTTTAACCGACTTTTTCCTGTGATTTTTACTAGTTTCTTCTTTTCATATAACTTTTTCTGCTCTTTTACCTACTTTTTTCATGGAAAATCTGATTATTTTCTCAATATTTTTATATTATATATATATATATATACTGCGCTGAAACCCGCATTTCCTGAACTACTATGAAAGTTTTTGATCTTTAACCGACTTTTTCCTGTGATTTTTACTAGTTTCTTCTTTTCATATAACTTTTTCTGCTCTTTTACCTACATTTTTCATGGAAAATCTGATTATTTTCTCAATATTTTTATATTATATACATATATATATATATATACTGCGCTGAAACCCGCAATTCCTGAACTACTATGAAAGTTTTTGATCTTTAACCGACTTTTTCCTGTGATTTTTACTAGTTTCTTCTTTTCATATAACTTTTTCTGCTCTTTTACCTACATTTTTCATGGAAAATCTGATTATTTTCTCAATATTTTTATATTATACTGCTATTTTTATATATATACTGCGCTGAAACCCGCATTTCCTGAACTACTATGAAAGTTTTTGATCTTTAACCGACTTTTTCCTGTGATTTTTACTAGTTTCTTCTTTTCATATAACTTTTTCTGCTCTTTTACCTACATTTTTCACGGAAAATCTGATTATTTTCTCAATATTTTTATACTATACTGCTATTTTTATATATATACTGCGCTGAAACCCGAATTTCCTGAACTACTATACAAGTTTTTGATCTTTAACCAACTTTTTCCTGTGATTTTGACTAGTTTCTTCTTTTCATATAACTTTTTCTGCTCTTTTACCTACATTTTTCATGGAAAATCTGATTATTTTCTCAATATTTTTATATTCTATATATATATATATATACTGCGCTGAAACCCGCATTTCCTGAACTACTATGAAAGTTTTTGATCTTTAACCGACTTTTTTCTGTGATTTTTACTAGTTTCTTCTTCTCATATAACTTTTTCTGCTCTTTTACCTAAATTTTTCATGGAAAATCTGATTATTTTCTCAATATTTTTATATTATATATATATATATATATACTGCGCTGAAACCCGCATTTCCTGAACTACTATGAAAGTTTTTGATCTTTAACCGACTTTTTCCTGTGATTTTTACTAGTTTCTTCTTTTCATATAACTTTTTCTGCTATTTTACCTACATTTTTCATGGATAATCTGATTATTCTCTCAATATTTTTATATTATACTGCTATTTTTATATATATATTGCGCTGAAACCCGCATTTCTGAACTACTATACAAGTTTTTGATCTTTAACCAACTTTTTCCTGTGGTTTTTACTAGTTTCTTCTTTTTATATAACTGTTTCTGGTCTTTTGCCTACATTTTTCATGGAAAATCTGATTATTTTCTCAATATTTTTATATTATATATATATATATATATATATATATATATATATATATATATACTGCGCTGAAACCCGCATTTCCTGAACTACTATAAAAGTTTTTGATCTTTAACCAACTTTTTCCTGTGATTTTGACTAGTTTCTTCTTTTTATATAAATTTGTCTGGTCTTTTACCTACATTTTTCATGGAAAATCTGATTATTTTCTCAATATTTTTATATTATGCTGCTATTTTTATATATATATACTGTGCTGAAACCCGCATTTCCTGAACTACTATGAAAGTTTTTGATCCTTAACCGACTTTTTCCTGTGATTTTTACTAGTTTCTTCTTTTCATAAAACTTTTTCTGCTCTATTACCTACATTTTTCATGGAAAATCTGATTATTTTCTCAATATTTTTATATTATGCTGCTATTTTTATATATATATACTGTGCTGAAACCCGCATTTCCTGAACTACTATGAAAGTTTTTGATCTTTAACCGACTTTTTCCTATGATTTTTACTAGTTTTTTCTTTTCATATAACTTTTTCTGCTCTTTTACCTACATTTTTCATGGAAAATCTGATTATTTTCTCAATATTTTTATATTATACTGCTATTTTTATATATACACTGCGCTGAAACCCGCATTTCCTGAACTACTATAAAAGTTTTTGATCTTTAACCAACTTTTTCCTGTGATTTTGACTAGTTTCTTCTTTTCATATAACTTTTTCTGCTCTTTTACCTACATTTTTCATGGAAAATCTGATTATTTTCTCAATATTTTTATATTATACTGCTATTTTTATATATATACCGCGCTGAAACCCGCATTTCCTGAACTACTTTAAAAGTTTTTGATCTTTAACCAACTTTTTCCTGTGATTTTGACTAGTTTCTTCTTTTCATATAACTTTTTCTGCTCTTTTACCTACATTTTTCATGGAAAATCTGATTATTTTCTCAATATTTTTATATTATATATATATATATATATACTGCGCTGAAACCCGCATTTCCTGAACTACTATGAAAGTTTTTGATCTTTAACCGACTTTTTCCTGTGATTTTTGCTAGTTTCTTCTTTTCATATAACTTATTCTGCTCTTTTACCTACATTTTTCATGGAAAATCTGATTATTTTCTCAATATTTTTATATTATATATATATATATATATACTGCGCTGAAACCCGCAATTCCTGAACTACTATGAAAGTTTTTGATCTTTAACCGACTTTTTCCTGTGATTTTTACTAGTTTCTTCTTTTCATATAACTTTTTCTGCTCTTTTACCTACATTTTTCATGGAAAATCTGATTATTTTCTCAATATTTTTATATTATACTGCTATTTTTATATTATACTGCTATTTTTATATATATACTGCGCTGAAACCCGCATTTCCTGAACTACTATGAAAGTTTTTGATCTTTAACCGACTTTTTCCTGTGATTTTTACTAGTTTCTTCTTTTCATATAACTTTTTCTGCTCTATTACCTACATTTTTCATGGAAAATCTGATTATTTTCTCTTACTTACTTACTTAAGGTGGCGCTACAGTCCGGGGTGGACCTGGGCCTCAACCAACAAGCGTCTCCAGCCAGCTCGATCTTTAGCTAGCTGTCTCCAGTTTCGCACGCATAGTTGGTTGAGGTCCCTTTCCACTTGCGTGCGCCACCTGAGTCGCGGTCTTCCTCTACTGCGCCGTCCCTCGGGTGTGGATTCGAAGACTTTTCGGGCCGGAGCATTGGTTTCCATCCGCTCTACATGACCTAGCCATCTCAATCGTTGGATCTTCACTCTTCTGGCTAAGTCGATGTCGCTGAACAGCCCGTATAGCTCGTCGTTGTATCTCCTCCTCCACTCACCATCTATGCAGACGGGACCGAAAATCACCCGAAGAATTTTCCTCTCGAAGCAACCAAGAGCTGCTTCATCCGCTTTTGACAGAGTCCATGCCTCCGCGCCATATAGCAGGACTGGGACGATTAAGGTCTTGTAGAGCGTTACCTTGGTTGTTCGAGAGAGGGCTTTGTTCACCAATTGCTTTCTTAGCCCAAAGAAGCACCGATTGGCAAGAGTTATTCTTCGTTTGATTTCAGCGCTGGTGTCGTTGTCTGAGTTGATAGCGGTTCCTAGGTAGACAAAGTTTTTAACTACCTCAAAGTTATATCTGTCTGCCGTGACGTTCTGACCGAGACGTCGGTGTTGGGTGTCCTTTCTTGTTGACAGCATATATTTGGTCTTGCCCTCGTTTACCGCTAAACCCATCTTTGCGGCCTCCGTTGCAATACTCACAAAAGCGCCTTTGACATCACGCTGCGTTCTTCCGATAATGTCAATATCGTCGGCATATGCGAGTAGTTGGACGGACTTCTGAAAGATTGTTCCTCTGGTGTTGGCGTTCGAGTTTTGAACAATTCTCTCAAGAACGATGTTGAAGAAGTCGCATGACAGCGCGTCGCCTTGTCTGAATCCTTTTTTGACATCAAAGGTCTCGGTTAGGTCTTTACCGACCTTGATGGAGCAGCGTGCATTCTCCATCGTCATCCTACACAAACGGACGAGTTTGGTAGGGATGCCAAAACTAGACATTGCTCTGTATAGCTCGTCTCTATAAATGCTGTCATACGCGGCCTTAAAATCGATGAACAGGTGGTGGGTATCGATTTGTTGCTCCTGGGTTTTCTCCAAAATCTGCCGGAGTGTGAATATTTGGTCGATGGTGGATTTTCCTGGCCTAAAGCCACACTGGTATGGACTGACCAAGTTGTTGACGAATGGCTTTAGGCGTTCACACAGTACGGCAGATAATATCTTATAGGCGATGTTAAGGAGACTGATCCCCCGATAGTTGGCGCAGTCAAAGGGGTCTCCTTTCTTGTGGATCGGGCAAACAATGCTGAGGTTCCATTCATCGGGCATGTTTTCCTCCGACCATATTTTACAGATGAGTTGGTGCATGCTCCTTACCAAATCATCGCCTGCGGCTTTAAAAAGCTCGGCGGGTAGGCCGTCAGCTCCAGCAGCCTTGTTGGATTTCAGTTTAGATATAGCAATCCTCACTTCATCCAGGTCGGGTGGACGGAATTGTTGATCCTCATCGTCCCTTTCATTGGGGTTGAATGGTTCGTTCTGCCTGACAGCGGAATTTGGTTCTTCGTCGCCGTTATACAGTCTGCAGAAATGGTTTCTCCATATTCTCAGCATCGACTGTGACTCTACTACGATGTTCCCTTGATCATCCTTACAGGCTTCGGTTCGGAGTTTATAACCTTGACTGGTTGACTTTACCCTTTGGTAAAACTTCCTTACCTCATTCCTGCAGTAGTATCCCTCTATTCTGCCGATCGCGCGCTTCTCATGCTCCTTCTTTTTTCTCCTGAGAAGCCGGTGTTCGTCTCTCCTCTTCTGCTCGTAGAGCTCCCGAGCAGCTCTTGTCCTTCTTTGCAGTGCCGCTTTGTATGCTTCTTGCTTGGCTGCATTCGCCTGCCGACACTCATTGTCAAACCAGGGGTTTCGTTGTGGTGGCGGATTGAAACCCAGCACATCAGAGGCGGCATCTCTGATGGCTTTTTGGCAATGCTGCCACTGGTCTTCAATACTTGATGTTGGCGGCGTAGGATTTCTTAAGAGGTTGAGGGAGACACGATCGGAAAAGGATTTGGCAATCTCTTGCGATTGTAGCCGGCCGACGTTGAACTTCCTCACAGTATTTCTTTGTCTTGGCGGTGTTCGGGATATCCGCAACCTTACCTTGGCTACTACAAGGTGGTGGTCCGAGTCAATGTTGGCACCTCGGAACGTTCGGACATCTATAATACTGGAGGAGTGCCTTGCGTCGATCGCAATGTGATCAATCTGATTGATGGTTGATTGATCAGGAGATCGCCATGTCCCTTTGTGAATGTCGAGATGTGGGAATTTTGTACTGGCTACTACAACATTTCGCCCCGCAGCAAAGTCGATCAGCCTAAATCCGTTATCGGATGTGGTGTCGTGTAGGCTGTGCTTCCCGACCGTACTACCAAAGATGTTCTCTCTTCCTAGCTTTGCGTTAAAATCGCCAAGAACAATTTTAATGTCGTAGCTAGGGCATTGCTCATACGTTTTGTCCAGGAGCTCATAGAACCTGTCTTTGGTGTCGTCATCTTTCTCCTCTGTGGGGGCATGTGCGCATATAAGGCTTATGTTGGCAAATTTAGCCTGGATGCGAATTGTCGTGAGGCGCTCGTTCACTGACCTGAACGATAAGACTTCTTGCCTAAGTCTGCCTCTAACGACAAATCCACATCCAAATAGGCGCTGTTTTTGTTGCTTGTAGCAATCACCGTAATATATATCACAGTTTTTCATCCTTCTTTTGCCCGGTCCATCCCATCGCACTTCTTGGATGGCGGTTATGTCTGCTTTGCAGCAGTCTAGGGCTTCCGCTAATTGTTCGGCTGCACGTGGTCTATTTTCTCAATATTTTTATATTATACTGCTATTTTTATATATATACTGCGCTGAAACCCGCATTTCCTGAACTACTATAAAAGTTTTTGATCTTTAACCGACTTTTTCCTGTGATTTTTACTAGTTTCTTCTCTTCATATAACTTTTTCTGCTCTTTTACCTACACTTTTCATGGAAAATCTGATTATTTTCTCAATATTTTTATATTATACTGCTATTTTTATATATATACTGCGCTGAAACCCGCATTTCCTGAACTACTATAAAAGTTTTTGATCTTTAACCGACTTTTTCCTGTGATTTTTACTAGTTTCTTCTTTTCATATAACTTTTTCTGCTCTTTTACCTACATTTTTCATGGAAAATCTGATTATTTTCTCAATATTTTTATATTATACTGCTATTTTTATATATATACTGCGCTGAAACCCGCATTTCCTGAACTACTATAAACGTTTTTGATCTTTAACCAACTTTTTCCTGTGATTTTGACTAGTTTCTTCTTTCATATAACTTTTTCTGCTCTTTTACCTACATTTTTCATGGAAAATCTGATTATTTTCTCAATATTTTTATGTTATATATATATATATATACTGCGCTGAAACCCGCATTTCCTGAACTACTATGAAAGTTTTTGATCTTTAACTGACTTTTTCCTGTGGTTTTTACTAGTTTCTTCTTTTCATATAACTTTTTCTGCTCTTTTACCTACATTTTTCATGGAAAATCTGATTATTTTCTCAATATTTTTATATTATATATATATATATATATATACTGCGCTGAAACCCGCAATTCCTGAACTACTATGAAAGTTTTGGATCTTTAACCGACTTTTTCCTGTGATTTTTACTAGTTTCTTCTTTTCATATAACTTTTTCTGCTCTATTACCTACATTTTTCATGGAAAATCTGATTATTTTCTCAATATTTTTTTTATTATACTGCTATTTTTATATATATACTGCGCTGAAACCCGCATTTCCTGAACTACTATAAACGTTTTTGATCTTTAACCAACTTTTTCCTGTGATTTTGACTAGTTTCTTCTTTTCATATAACTTTTTCTGCTCTTTTACCTACATTTTTCATGGAAAATCTGATTATTTTCTCAATATTTTTATATTATATATATATATATATACTGCGCTGAAACCCGCATTTCCTGAACTACTATGAAAGTTTTTGATCTTTAACCGACTTTTTCCTGTGATTTTTACTAGTTTCTTCTTTTCATATAACTTTTTCTGCTCTTTTACCTACATTTTTCATGGAAAATCTGATTATTTTCTCAATATTTTTATATTATATATATATAAATATATACTGCGCTGAAACCCGCAATTCCTGAACTACTATGAAAGTTTTTGATCTTTAACCGACTTTTTCCTGTGATTTTTACTAGTTTCTTCTTTTCATATAACTTTTTCTGCTCTATTACCTACATTTTTCATGGAAAATCTGATTATTTTCTCAATATTTTTTTTATTATACTGCTATTTTTATATATATACTGCGCTGAAACCCGCATTTCCTGAACTACTATAAAAGTTTTTGATCTTTAACCGACTTTTTCCTGTGATTTTTACTAGTTTCTTCTTTTCATATAACTTTTTCTGCTCTTTTACCTACATTTTTCATGGAAAATCTGATTATTTTCTCAATATTTTTTTATTATATATATATATATATATGTATATAATTCGCTGAAACCCGCAATTCCTGAACTACTATGAAAGTTTTTGATCTTTAACCGACTTTTTCCTGTGATTTTTACTAGTTTCTTCTTTTCATATAACTTTTTCTGCTCTATTACCTACATTTTTCATGGAAAATCTGATTATTTTCTCAATATTTTTTTTATTATACTGCTATTTTTATATATATACTGCGCTGAAACCCGCATTTCCTGAACTACTATAAAAGTTTTTGATCTTTAACCGACTTTTTCCTGTGATTTTTACTAGTTTCTTCTTTTCATATAACTTTTTCTGTTCTTTTACCTACATTTTTCATGGAAAATCTGATTATTTTCTCAATATTTTTTTATTATATATATATATATATATGTATATAATTCGCTGAAACCCGCATTTCCTGAACTACTATGAAAGTTTTTGATCTTTAACCGACTTTTTCCTGTGATTTTTACTAGTTTCTTCTTTTCATACAACTTTTTCTGCTCTTTTACCTACATTTTTCATGGAAAATCTGATTATTTTCTCAATATTTTTATATTATATATATATATATATATATACTGCGCTGACACCCGCATTTCCTGAACTACTATGAAAGTTTTTGATCTTTAACCGACTTTTTCCTGTGATTTTTACTAGTTTTTTCTTTTCATATAACTTTTTCTGCTCTTTTACCTACATTTTTCATGGAAAATCTGATTATTCTCTCAATATTTTTATATTATACTGCTATTTTTATATATATACTGCGCTGAAACCCGCATTTCCTGAACTACTATAAAAGTTTTTGATCTTTAACCAACTTTTTCCTGTGGTTTTTACTAGTTTCTTCTTTTCATATAACTTTTTCTGCTCTTTTACCTACATTTTTCATGGAAAATCGGATTATTTTCTCAATATTTTTATATTATACTGCTATTTTTATATAAATACTGCGCTGAAACCCGCATTTCCTGAACTACTATAAAAGTTTTTGATCTTTAACCAACTTTTTCCTGTGATTTTGACTAGTTTCTTCTTTTCATATAACTTTTTCTGCTCTTTTACCTACATTTTTCATGGAAAATCTGATTATTTTCTCAATATTTTTATATTTTACTGCTATTTTTATATATATACTGCGCTGAAACCCGCATTTCCTGAACTACTATGAAAGTTTTTGATCTTTAACCGACTTTTTCCTGTGATTTTTACTAGTTTCTTCTTTTCATATAACTTTTTCTGCTCTTTTACCTACATTTTTCATGGAAAATCTGATTATTTTCTCAATATTTTTATATTATACTGCTATTTTTATATATATACTGCGCTGAAACCCGCATTTCCTGAACTACTATGAAAGTTTTTGATCTTTAACCGACTTTTTCCTGTGATTTTTATTAGTTTCTTCTTTTCATATAACTTTTTCTGCTCTTTTACCTACATTTTTCATGGAAAATCTGATTATTTTCTCAATATTTTTATATTATATATATATATATATATACTGCGCTGAAACCCGCATTTCCTGAACTACTATGAAATTTTAGATCTTTAACCGACTCTTTCCTGTGATTTTTACTAGTTTCTTCTTTTCATATAACTTTTTCTGCTCTTTTACCTACATTTTTCATGGAAAATCTGATTATTTTCTCAATATTTTTATATTATACTGCTATTTTTATATATATACTGCGCTGAAACCCGCATTTCCTGAACTACTATGAAAGTTTTTGATCTTTAACCGACTTTTTCCTGTGATTTTTACTAGTTTCTTCTTTTCATATAACTTTTTCTGCTATTTTACCTACATTTTTCATGGAAAATCTGATTATTTTCTCAATATTTTTATATTATATATATATATATATACTGCGCTGAAACCCGCATTTCCTGAACCACTATAAAAGTTTTTGATCTTTAACCAACTTTTTCCTGTGATTTTGACTAGTTTCTTCTTTTCGTATAACTTTGTCTGCTCTTTTACCTACATTTTTCATGGAAAATGTGATTATTTTCTCAATATTTTTATATTATACTACAATTTTTATATATATACTGCGCTGAAACCCGCATTGCCTGAACTACTATGAAAGTTTTTGATCTTTAACCGACTTTTTCCTGTGGTTTTTACTAGTTTCTTCTTTTCATATAACTTTTTCTGCTCTTTTACCTACATTTTTCATGGAAAATCTGATTATTTTCTCAATATTTTTATATTATATATATATATATATATATACTGCGCTGAAACCCGCATTTCCTGAACTACTATAAAAGTTTTTGATCTTTAACCAACTTTTTCCTGTGATTTTGACTAGTTTCTTCTTTTCATATAACTTTTTCTGCTCTTTTACCTACATTTTTCATGGAAAATCTGATTATTTTCTCAATATTTTTATATTATACTGCTATTTTTATATATATACTGCGCTAAACCCGCATTTCCTGAACTACTATGAAAGTTTTTGATCTTTAACCGACTTTTTCCTGTGATTTTTACTAGTTTCTTCTTTTCATATAACTTTTTCTGCTCTTTTACCTACATTTTTCATGGAAAATCTGATTATTTTCTCAATATTTTTATATTATATATATATATACTGCGCTGAAACCCGCATTTCCTGAACTACTATGAAAGTTTTTGATCTTTAACCGACTTTTTCCTGTAATTTTCACTAGTTTCTTCTTTTCATATAACTTTTTCTGCTCTTTTACCTACATTTTTCATGGAAAATCTGATTATTTTCTCAATATTTTTATATTAAACTGCTATTTTTATGTATATACTGCGCTGAAACCCGCATTTCCTGAACTACTATAAAAGTTGTTGATCTTTAACCAACTTTTTCCTGTGATTTTGACTAGTTTCTTATTTTCATATAACTTTTTCTGCTCTTTTACCTACATTTTTCATGGAAAATCTGATTATTTTCTCAATATTTTTATATTATATATATATATATATACTGCGCTGAAACCCGAATTTCCTGAACTACTATGCAAGTTTTTGATCTTTAACTGACTTTTTCCTGTGATTTTTACTAGTTTCTTCTTTTCATATAACTTTTTCTGCTCTTTTACCTACATTTTTCATGGAAAATCTGATTATTTTCTCAATATTTTTATATTTTACTGCTATTTTTATATATATACTGCGCTGAAACCCGCATTTCCTGAACTACTATGAAAGTTTTTGATCTTTAACCGACTTTTTCCTGTGATTTTTACTAGTTTCTTCTTTTCATATAACTTTTTCTGCTCTTTTACCTACATTTTTCATGGAAAATCTGATTATTTTCTCAATATTTTTTTATTATATATATATATATATGTATATAATTCGCTGAAACCCGCATTTCCTGAACTACTATGAAAGTTTTTGATCTTTAACCGACTTTTTCCTGTGATTTTTACTAGTTTCTTCTTTTCATATAACTTTTTTGCTCTTTTACCTACATATTTCATGGAAAATCTGATTATTTTCTCAATATTTTTATATTATACTGCTATTTTTATATATATACTGCGCTGAAACCCGCATTTCCTGAACTACTATAAAAGTTTTTGATCTTTAACCAACTTTTTCCTGTGATTTTGACTAGTTTCTTCTTTTCATATAACTTTTTCTGCTCCTTTACCTACATTTTTAATGGAAAATCTGATTATTTTCTCAATATTTTTATATTATATATATATATATATATATATATATATATATACTGCGCTGAAACCCGCATTTCGTGAACTACTATGAAAGTTTTTGATCTTTAACCGACTTTTTCCTGTGATTTTTACTAGTTTCTTCTTTTCATATAACTTTTTCTGCTCTTTTACCTACATTTTTCATGGAAAATCTGATTATTGTCTCAATATTTTTATATTATACTGCTATTTTTATATATATACTGCGCTGAAACCCGCATTTCCTGAACTACTATAAAAGTTTTTGATCTTTAACCAACTTTTTCCTGTGATTTTGACTAGTATCTTCTTTTCATATAACTTTTTCTGCTCTTTTACCTACATTTTTCATGGAAAATCTGATTATTTTCTCAATATTTTTATATTATACTGCTATTTTTATATATATACTGCGCTGAAACCCGCCTTTCCTGAACTGCTTTGAAAGTTTTTGATCTTTAACCGACTTTTTTCTGTGATTTTTACTAGTTTCTTCTTTTCATATAACTTTTTCTGCTCTTTTACCTACATTTTTCATGGAAAATCTGATTATTTTCTCAATATTTTTATATTATATATATATATATATATATATACTGCGCTGACACCCGCATTTCCTGAACTACTATGAAAGTTTTTGATCTTTAACCGACTTTTTCCTGTGATTTTTACTAGTTTTTTCTTTTCATATAACTTTTTCTGCTCTTTTACCTACATTTTTCATGGAAAATCTGATTATTCTCTCAATATTTTTATATTATACTGCTATTTTTATATATATACTGCGCTGAAACCCGCATTTCCTGAACTACTATAAAAGTTTTTGATCTTTAACCAACTTTTTCCTGTGGTTTTTACTAGTTTCTTCTTTTCATATAACTTTTTCTGCTCTTTTACCTACATTTTTCATGGAAAATCTGATTATTTTCTCAATATTTTTATATTATATATATATATATATATACTGCGCTGAAACCCGCATTTCCTGAACTACTATAAAAGTTTTTGATCTTTAAACAACTTTTTCCTGTGATTTTGACTAGTTTCTTCTTTTCATATAACTTTTTCTGCTCTTTTACCTACATTTTTCATGGAAAATCTGATTATTTTCTCAATATTTTTATATTTTACTGCTATTTTTATATATATACTGCGCTGAAACCCGCATTTCCTGAACTACTATGAAAGTTTTTGATCTTTAACCGACTTTTTCCTGTGATTTTTACTAGTTTCTTCTTTTCATATAACTTTTTCTGCTATTTTACCTACATTTTTCATGGAAAATCGGATTATTTTCTCAATATTTTTATATTATACTGCTATTTTTATATATATACTGCGCTGAAACCCGCATTTCCTGAACTACTATGAAAGTTTTTGATCTTTAACCGACTTTTTCCTGTGATTTTTATTAGTTTCTTCTTTTCATATAACTTTTTCTGCTCTTTTACCTACATTTTTCATGGAAAATCTGATTATTTTCTCAATATTTTTATATTATATATATATATATATATACTGCGCTGAAAACCGCATTTCCTGAACTACTATGAAATTTTAGATCTTTAACCGACTCTTTCCTGTGATTTTTACTAGTTTCTTCTTTTCATATAACTTTTTCTGCTCTTTTACCTACATTTTTCATGGAAAATCTGATTATTTTCTCAATATTTTTATATTATACTGCTATTTTTATATATATACTGCGCTGAAACCCGCATTTCCTGAACTACTATGAAAGTTTTTGATCTTTAACCGACTTTTTCCTGTGATTTTTACTAGTTTCTTCTTTTCATATAACTTTTTCTGCTCTTTTACCTACATTTTTCATGGAAAATCTGATTATTTTCTCAATATTTTTATATTATACTGCTATTTTTATATATATACTGCGCTGAAACCCGCATTTCCTGAACCACTATAAAAGTTTTTGATCTTTAACCAACTTTTTCCTGTGATTTTGACTAGTTTCTTCTTTTCGTATAACTTTGTCTGCTCTTTTACCTACATTTTTCATGGAAAATGTGATTATTTTCTCAATATTTTTATATTATACTGCTATTTTTATATATATACTGCGCTGAAACCCGCATTGCCTGAACTACTATGAAAGTTTTTGATCTTTAACCGACTTTTTCCTGTGGTTTTTACTAGTTTCTTCTTTTCATATAACTTTTTCTGCTCTTTTACCTACATTTTTCATGGAAAATCTGATTATTTTCTCAATATTTTTATATTATATATATATATATATATATATACTGCGCTGAAACCCGCATTTCCTGAACTACTATAAAAGTTTTTGATCTTTAACCAACTTTTTCCTGTGATTTTGACTAGTTTCTTCTTTTCATATAACTTTTTCTGCTCTTTTACCTACATTTTTCATGGAAAATCTGATTATTTTCTCAATATTTTTATATTATACTGCTATTTTTATATATATACTGCGCTAAACCCGCATTTCCTGAACTACTATGAAAGTTTTTGATCTTTAACCGACTTTTTCCTGTGATTTTTACTAGTTTCTTCTTTTCATATAACTTTTTCTGCTCTTTTACCTACATTTTTCATGGAAAATCTGATTATTTTCTCAATATTTTTATATTATACTGCTATTTTTATATATATACTGCGCTGAAACCCAAATTTCCTGAACTACTATGAAAGTTTTTGATCTTTAACCGACTTTTTCCTGTAATTTTTACTAGTTTCTTCTTTTCATATAACTTTTTCTGCTCTTTTACCTACATTTTTCATGGAAAATCTGATTATTTTCTCAATATTTTTATATTAAACTGCTATTTTTATGTATATACTGCGCTGAAACCCGCATTTCCTGAACTACTATAAAAGTTTTTGATCTTTAACCAACTTTTTCCTGTGATTTTGACTAGTTTCTTATTTTCATATAACTTTTTCTGCTCTTTTACCTACATTTTTCATGGAAAATCTGATTATTTTCTCAATATTTTTATATTATATATATATATATATACTGCGCTGAAACCCGAATTTCCTGAACTACTATGAAAGTTTTTGATCTTTAACTGACTTTTTCCTGTGATTTTTACTAGTTTCTTCTTTTCATATAACTTTTTCTGCTCTTTTACCTACATTTTTCATGGAAAATCTGATTATTTTCTCAATATTTTTATATTTTACTGCTATTTTTATATATATACTGCGCTGAAACCCGCATTTCCTGAACTACTATGAAAGTTTTTGATCTTTTAACCGACTTTTTCCTGTGATTTTTACTAGTTTCTTCTTTTCATATAACTTTTTCTGCTCTTTTACCTACATTTTTCATGGAAAATCTGATTATTTTCTCAATATTTTTATATTATATATATATATATATATATATATATATATACTGCGCTGAAACCCGCATTTCCTGAACTACTATGAAAGTTTTTGATCTTTAACCGACTTTTTCCTGTGATTTTTACTAGTTTCTTCTTTTCATATAACTTTTTCTGCTCTTTTACCTACATTTTTCATGGAAAATCTGATTATTTTCTCAATATTTTGATATTATATATATATATATATACTGCGCTGAAACCCGCATTTCCTGAACTACTATAAAAGTTTTTGATCCTTAACCGACTTTTTCCTGTGATTTTTACTAGTTTCTTCTTTTCATATAACTTTTTCTGCTCTTTTACCTACTTTTTTCATGGAAAATCTGATTATTTTCTCAATATTTTTATATTATATATATATATATATACTGCGCTGAAACCCGCATTTCCTGAACTACTATGAAAGTTTTTGATCTTTAACCGACTTTTTCCTGTGATTTTTACTAGTTTCTTCTTTTCATATAACTTTTTCTGCTCTTTTACCTACATTTTTCATGGAAAATCTGATTATTTTCTAAATATTTTTAAATTTTACTGCTATTTTTATATTTATACTGCGCTGAAACCCGCATTTCCTGAACTACTATAAAAGTTTTTGATCTTTAACCAACTTTTTCCTGTGATTTTGACTAGTTTCTTCTTTTCATATAACTTTTTCTGCTCTTTTACCTACATTTTTCATGGAAAGTCTTATTATTTTCTCAATATTTTTATATTATACTGCTATTTTTATATATATACTGCGCTGAAACCCGCATTTCCTGAACTACTATACAAGTTTTTGATCTTTAACCAACTTTTTCCTGTGATTTTGACTAGTTTCTTCTTTTCATATAACTTTTTCTGCTCTTTTACCTACATTTTTCATGGAAAATCTGATTATTTTCTCAATATTTTTATATTATACTGCTATTTTTATATATATACTGCGCTGAAACCCGCATTTCCTGAACTACTATGAAAGTTTTTGATCTTTAACCGACTTTTTCCTGTGATTTTTACTAGTTTCTTCTTTTCATATAACTTTTTCTGCTCTTTTACCTACATTTTTCATGGAAAATCTGATTATTTTCTCAATATTTTTATATTATACTGCTATTTTTATATATATACTGCGCTGAAACCCGCATTTCCTGAACTACTATGAAAGTTTTTGATCTTTAACCGACTTTTTCCTGTAATTTTTACTAGTTTCTTCTTTTCATATAACTTTTTCTGCTCTTTTACCTACATTTTTCATGGAAAATCTGATTATTTTCTCAATATTTTTATATTATACTACTATTTTTATATATATACTGCGCTGAAACCCGCATTTCCTGAACTACTATGAAAGTTTTTGATCTTTAACCGACTTTTTCCTGTGATTTTTACTAGTTTCTTCTTTTCATATAACTTTTTCTGCTCTTTTACCTACATTTTTCATGGAAAATCTGATTATTTTCTCAATATTTTTATATTATATATATATATATATACTGCTCTGAAACCCGCATTTCCTGAACTACTATGAAAGTTTTTGATCTTTAACCGACTTTTTCCTGTGATTTTTACTAGTTTCTTCTTTTCATATAACTTTTTCTGCTCTTTTACCTACATTTTTCATGGAAAATCTGATTATTTTCTCAATATTTTTATATTATATATATATATATACTGCGCTGAAACCCGCATTTCCTGAACTACTATGAAAGTTTTTGATCTTTAACCGACTTTTTCCTGTGATTTTTACTAGTTTCTTCTTTTCATATAACTTTTTCTGCTCTTTTACCTACATTTTTCATGGAAAATCTGATTATTTTCTCAATATTTTTATATTATACTGCTATTTTTATATATATACTGCGCTGAAACCCGCATTTCCTGAACTACTATGAAAGTTTTTGATCTTTAACCGACTTTTTCCTGTAATTTTTACTAGTTTCTTCTTTTCATATAACTTTTTCTGCTCTTTTACCTACATTTTTCATGGAAAATCTGATTATTTTCTCAATATTTTTATATTATATATATATATATACTGCGCTGAAACCCGCATTTCCTGAACTACTATGAAAGTTTTTGATCTTTAACCGACTTTTTCCTGTGATTTTTACTAGTTTCTTCTTTTCATATAACTTTTTCTGCTCTTTTACCTACATTTTTCATGGAAAATCTGATTATTTTCTCAATATTTTTATATTATATATATATATATACTGCGCTGAAACCCGCATTTCCTGAACTACTATGAAAGTTTTTGATCTTTAACCCACTTTTTCCTGTGATTTTTACTAGTTTCTTCTTTTCATATAACTTTTTCTGCTCTTTTACCTACATTTTTCATTGAAAATCTGATTATTTTCTCAATATTTTTATATTATATATATTTATATATAAACTGCGCTGAAACCCGCATTTCCTGAACTACTATGAAAGTTTTTGATCTTTAACCGACTTTTTCCTGTGATTTTTACTAGTTTCTTCTTTTCATATAACTTTTTCTGCTATTTTACCTACATTTTCCATTGAAAATCTGATTATTTTCTCAATATTTGTATATTATACTGCTATTTTTCTATATATACTGCGCTGAAACCCGCATTGCCTGAACTACTATCAAAGTTTTTGATCTTTAACCGACTTTTTCCTGTGATTTTTACTAGTTTCTTCATTTCATATAACTTTTTCTGCTCTTTTACCTACATTTTTCATGGAAAATCTGATTATTTTCTCAATATTTTTATATTATATATATACATATATATATACTGCGCTGAAACCCGCATTTCCTGAACTGCTATGAAAGTTTTTGATCTTTAACCGACTTTTTCCTGTGATTTTTACTAGTTTCTTCTTTTCATATAACTTTTTCTGCTCTTTTACCTACATTTTTCATGGAAAATCTGATTATTTTCTCAATATTTTTATATTATACTGCTATTTTTATATATATGCTGCGCTGAAACCCGCATTTACTGAACCACTATAAAAGTTTTTGATCTTTAACCATCTTTTTCCTGTGATTTTGACTAGTTTCTTCTTTTCGTATAACTTTTTCTGCTCTTTTACCTACATTTTTCATGGAAAATCTGATTATTTTTCTCAATATTTTTATATTATACTGCTATTTTTATATATATACTGCGCTGAAACCCGCATTTCCTGAACTACTATAAAAGTTTTTGATCTTTAACCGACTTTTTCCTGTGATTTTTACTAGTTTCTTCTTTTCATATAACTTTTTCTGCTCTTTTACCTACATTTTTCATGGAAAATCTGATTATTTTCTCAATATTTTTATATTATATATATATATATACTGCGCTGAAACCCGCATTTCCTGAACTACTATGAAAGTTTTTGATCTTTAACCGACTTTTTCCTGTGATTTTTACTAGTTTCTTCTTTTCATATAACTTTTTCTGCTCTTTTACCTACATTTTTCATGGAAAATCTGATTATTTTCTCAATATTTTTATATTATATATATATATATATATATATACTGCGCTGAAACCCGCATTTCCTGAACTACTATGAAAGTTTTTGATCTTTAACCGACTTTTTCCTGTGATTTTTTACTAGTTTCTTCTTTTCATATAACTTTTTCTGCTCTTTTACCTACATTTTTCATGGAAAATCTGATTATTTTTCTCAATATTTTGATATTATATATATATATATACTGCGCTGAAACCCGCATTTCCTGAACTACTATAAAAGTTTTTTTATCCTTAACCGACTTTTTCCTGTGATTTTTACTAGTTTCTTCTTTTCATATAACTTTTTCTGCTCTTTTACCTACTTTTTTCATGGAAAATCTGATTATTTTCTCAATATTTTTATATTATATATATATATATATACTGCGCTGAAACCCGCATTTCCTGAACTACTATGAAAGTTTTTGATCTTTAACCGACTTTTTCCTGTGATTTTTACTAGTTTCTTCTTTTCATATAACTTTTTCTGCTCTTTTACCTACATTTTTCATGGAAAATCTGATTATTTTCTAAATATTTTTAAATTTTACTGCTATTTTTATATTTATACTGCGCTGAAACCCGCATTTCCTGAACTACTATAAAAGTTTTTGATCTTTAACCAACTTTTTCCTGTGATTTTGACTAGTTTCTTCTTTTCATATAACTTTTTCTGCTCTTTTACCTACATTTTTCATGGAAAGTCTTATTATTTTCTCAATATTTTATATTATACTGCTATTTTTATATATATACTGCGCTGAAACCCGCATTTCCTGAACTACTATACAAGTTTTTGATCTTTAACCAACTTTTTCCTGTGATTTTGACTAGTTTCTTCTTTTCATATAACTTTTTCTGCTCTTTTACCTACATTTTTCATGGAAAATCTGATTATTTTCTCAATATTTTTATATTATACTGCTATTTTTATATATATACTGCGCTGAAACCCGCATTTCCTGAACTACTATGAAAGTTTTTGATCTTTAACCGACTTTTTCCTGTGATTTTTACTAGTTTCTTCTTTTCATATAACTTTTTCTGCTCTTTTACCTACATTTTTTCATGGAAAATCTGATTATTTTCTCAATATTTTTATATTATACTGCTATTTTTATATATATACTGCGCTGAAACCCGCATTTCCTGAACTACTATGAAAGTTTTTGATCTTTAACCGACTTTTTTCCTGTAATTTTTACTAGTTTCTTCTTTTCATATAACTTTTTCTGCTCTTTTACCTACATTTTTCATGGAAAATCTGATTATTTTCTCAATATTTTTAAATTATATATATATATATACTGCGCTGAAACCCGCATTTCCTGAACTACTATGAAAGTTTTTGATCTTTAACCGACTTTTTCCTGTGATTTTTACTAGTTTCTTCTTTTCATATAACTTTTTCTGCTCTTTTACCTACATTTTTCATGGAAAATCTGATTATTTTCTCAATATTTTTATATTATATATATATATATATACTGCTCTGAAACCCGCATTTCCTGAACTACTATGAAAGTTTTTGATCTTTAACCGACTTTTTCCTGTGATTTTTTACTAGTTTCTTCTTTTCATATAACTTTTTCTGCTCTTTTACCTACATTTTTCATGGAAAATCTGATTATTTTCTCAATATTTTTATATTATATATATATATATACTGCGCTGAAACCCGCATTTCCTGAACTACTATGAAAGTTTTTGATCTTTAACCGACTTTTTCCTGTGATTTTTACTAGTTTCTTCTTTTCATATAACTTTTTCTGCTCTTTTACCTACATTTTTCATGGAAAATCTGATTATTTTCTCAATATTTTTATATTATACTGCTATTTTTTATATATATACTGCGCTGAAACCCGCATTTCCTGAACTACTATGAAAGTTTTTGATCTTTAACCGACTTTTTCCTGTAATTTTTACTAGTTTCTTCTTTTCATATAACTTTTTCTGCTCTTTTACCTACATTTTTCATGGAAAATCTGATTATTTTCTCAATATTTTTATATTATATATATATATATATACTGCACTGAAACCCGCATTTCCTGAACTACTATGAAAGTTTTTGATCTTTAACCGACTTTTTCCTGTGATTTTTACTAGTTTCTTCTTTTCATATAACTTTTTCTGCTCTTTTACCTACATTTTTCATGGAAAATCTGATTATTTTCTCAATATTTTATATTATATATATATATATACTGCGCTGAAACCCGCATTTCCTGAACTACTATGAAAGTTTTTGATCTTTAACCCACTTTTTCCTGTGATTTTTACTAGTTTCTTCTTTTCATATAACTTTTTCTGCTCTTTTACCTACATTTTTCATGGAAAATCTGATTATTTTCTCAATATTTTTATATTATATATATTTATATATAAACTGCGCTGAAACCCGCATTTCCTGAACTACTATGAAAGTTTTTGATCTTTAACCGACTTTTTCCTGTGATTTTTACTAGTTTCTTCTTTTCATATAACTTTTTCTGCTCTTTTACCTACATTTTTCATTGAAAATCTGATTATTTTCTCAATATTTGTATATTATACTGCTATTTTTCTATATATACTGCGCTGAAACCCGCATTTCCTGAACCACTATAAAAGTTTTTGATCTTTAACCAACTTTTTCCTGTGATTTTGACTAGTTTCTTCTTTTCGTATAACTTTTTCTGCTCTTTTACCTACATTTTTCATGGAAAATGTGATTATTTTCTCAATATTTTTATATTATACTGCTATTTTAATATATATACTGCGCTGAAACCCGCATTGCCTGAACTACTATCAAAGTTTTTGATCTTTAGCCGACTTTTTCCTGTGATTTTTACTAGTTTCTTCATTTCATATAACTTTTTCTGCTCTTTTACCTACATTTTTCATGGAAAATCTGATTATTTTCTCAATATTTTTATATTATATATATATATATATATACTGCGCTGAAACCCGCATTTCCTGAACTACTATGAAAGTTTTTGATCTTTAACCGACTTTTTCCTGTGATTTTTACTAGTTTCTTCTTTTCATATAACTTTTTCTGCTCTTTTACCTACATTTTTCATGGAAAATCTGATTATTTTCTCAATATTTTTATATTATACTGCTATTTTTATATATATGCTGCGCTGAAACCCGCATTTACTGAACCACTATAAAAGTTTTTGATCTTTAACCAACTTTTTCCTGTGATTTTGACTAGTTTCTTCTTTTCGTATAACTTTTTCTGCTCTTTTACCTACATTTTTCATGGAAAATCTGATTATTTTCTCAATATTTTTATATTATACTGCTATTCTTATATATATACTGCGCTGAAACCCGCATTTCCTGAACTACTATAAAAGTTTTTGATCTTTAACCAACTTTTTCCTGTGATTTTGACTAGTTTCTTCTCTTCATATAACTTTTTCTGCTCTTTTACCTACATTTTTCATGGAAAATCTGATTATTTTCTCAATATTTTTTTATTATATATATATATATATGTATATACTTCGCTGAAACCCGCATTTCCTGAACTGCTATGAAAGTTTTTGATCTTTAACCGACTTTTTCCTGTGATTTTTACTAGTTTCTTCTTTTCATATAACTTTTTCTGCTCTTTTACCTACATTTTTCATGGAAAATCTGATTATTTTCTCAATATTTTTATATTATATATATATATATACTGCGCTGAAACCCGCATTTCCTGAACTACTATGAAAGTTTTTGATCTTTAACCGACTTTTTCCTGTGATTTTTACTAGTTTCTTCTTTTCATATAACTTTTTCTGCTCTTTTACCTACATTTTTCATGGAAAATCTGATTATTTTCTCAATATTTTTATATTATACTGCTATTTTTATATATATACTGCGCTGAAACCCGCATTTCCGGAACTACTATGAAAGTTTTTGATCTTTAACCGACTTTTTCCTGTAATTTTTACTAGTTTCTTCATTTCATATAACTTTTTCTGCTCTTTTACCTACATTTTTCATGGAAAATCTGATTATTTTCTCAATATTTTTATATTATATATATATATATACTGCGCTGAAACCCGCATTTCCTGAACTACTATGAAAGTTTTTGATCTTTAACCGACTTTTTCCTGTGATTTTTACTAGTTTCTTCTTTTCATATAACTTTTTCTGCTCTTTTACCTACATTTTTCATGGAAAATCTGATTATTTTCTCAATATTTTTATATTATATATATATATATATATACTGCGCTGAAACCCGCATTTCCTGAACTACTATGAAAGTTTTTGATCTTTAACCCACTTTTTCCTGTGATTTTTACTAGTTTCTTCTTTTCATATAACTTTTTCTGCTCTTTTACCTACATTTTTCATTGAAAATCTGATTATTTTCTCAATATTTTTATATTATATATATTTATATATAAACTGCGCTGAAACCCGCATTTCCTGAACTACTATGAAAGTTTTTGATCTTTAACCGACTTTTTCCTGTGATTTTTACTAGTTTCTTCTTTTCATATAACTTTTTCTGCTATTTTACCTACATTTTTCATTGAAAATCTGATTATTTTCTCAATATTTGTATATTATACTGCTATTTTTCTATATATACTGCGCTGAAACCCGCATTTCCTGAACCACTATAAAAGTTTTTGATCTTTAACCAACTTTTTCCTGTGATTTTGACTAGTTTCTTCTTTTCGTATAACTTTGTCTGCTCTTTTACCTACATTTTTCATGGAAAATGTGATTATTTTCTCAATATTTTTATATTATACTGCTATTTTAATATATATACTGCGCTGAAACCCGCATTGCCTGAACTACTATCAAAGTTTTTGATCTTAAACCGACTTTTTCCTGTGATTTTTACCAGTTTCTTCATTTCATATAACTTTTTCTGCTCTTTTACCTACATTTTTCATGGAAAATCTGATTATTTTCTCAATATTTTTATATTATATATATATATATATATATATACTGCGCTGAAACCCGCATTTCCTGAACTGCTATGAAAGTTTTTGATCTTTAACCGACTTTTTCCTGTGATTTTTACTAGTTTCTTCTTTTCATATAACTTTTTCTGCTCTTTTACCTACATTTTTCATGGAAAATCTGATTATTTTCTCAATATTTTTATATTATACTGCTATTTTTATATATATGCTGCGCTGAAACCCGCATTTACTGAACCACTATAAAAGTTTTTGATCTTTAACCAACTTTTTCCTGTGATTTTGACTAGTTTCTTCTTTTCGTATAACTTTTTCTGCTCTTTTACCTACATTTTTCATGGAAAATCTGATTATTTTCTCAATATTTTTATATTATACTGCTATTTTTATATATATACTGCGCTGAAACCCGCATTTCCTGAACTACTATAAAAGTTTTTGATCTTTAACCGACTTTTTCCTGTGATTTTTACTAGTTTCTTCTTTTCATATAACTTTTTCTGCTCTTTTACCTACATTTTTCATGGAAAATCTGATTATTTTCTCAATATTTTTATATTATATATATATATACTGCGCTGAAACCCGCATTTCCTGAACTACTATGAAAGTTTTTGATCTTTAACCGACTTTTTCCTGTGATTTTTACTAGTTTCTTCTTTTCATATAACTTTTTCTGCTCTTTTACCTACATTTTTCATGGAAAATCTGATTATTTTCTCAATATTTTGATATTATATATATATATATATACTGCGCTGAAACCCGCATTTCCTGAACTACTATAAAAGTTTTTTGATCCTTAACCGACTTTTTCCTGTGATTTTTACTAGTTTCTTCTTTTCATATAACTTTTTCTGCTCTTTTACCTACTTTTTTCATGGAAAATCTGATTATTTTCTCAATATTTTTATATTATATATATATATATTATACTGCGCTGAAACCCGCATTTCCTGAACTACTATGAAAGTTTTTGATCTTTAACCGACTTTTTCCTGTGATTTTTACTAGTTTCTTCTTTTCATATAACTTTTTCTGCTCTTTTACCTACATTTTTCATGGAAAATCTGATTATTTTCTAAATATTTTTAAATTTTACTGCTATTTTTATATTTATACTGCGCTGAAACCCGCATTTCCTGAACTACTATAAAAGTTTTTGATCTTTAACCAACTTTTTCCTGTGATTTTGACTAGTTTCTTCTTTTCATATAACTTTTTCTGCTCTTTTACCTACATTTTTCATGGAAAGTCTTATTATTTTCTCAATATTTTTATATTATACTGCTATTTTTATATATATACTGCGCTGAAACCCGCATTTCCTGAACTACTATAAAAGTTTTTGATCTTTAACCAACTTTTTCCTGTGATTTTGACTAGTTTTTTCTTTTCATATAACTTTTTCTGCTCTTTTACCTACATTTTTCATGGAAAATCTGATTATTTTCTCAATATTTTTATATTATACTGCTATTTTTATATATATACTGCGCTGAAACCCGCATTTCCTGAACTACTATGAAAGTTTTTGATCTTTAACCGACTTTTTCCTGTGATTTTTACTAGTTTCTTCTTTCATATAACTTTTTCTGCTCTTTTACCTACATTTTTCATGGAAAATCTGATTATTTTCTCAATATTTTTATATTATACTGCTATTTTTATATATATACTGCGCTGAAACCCGCATTTCCTGAACTACTATGAAAGTTTTTGATCTTTAACCGACTTTTTCCTGTAATTTTTACTAGTTTCTTCTTTTCATATAACTTTTTCTGCTCTTTTACCTACATTTTTCATGGAAAATCTGATTATTTTCTCAATATTTTTAAATTATATATATATATATACTGCGCTGAAACCCGCATTTCCTGAACTACTATGAAAGTTTTTGATCTTTAACCGACTTTTTCCTGTGATTTTTACTAGTTTCTTCTTTTCATATAACTTTTTCTGCTCTTTTACCTACATTTTTCATGGAAAATCTGATTATTTTCTCAATATTTTTATATTATATATATATATATATACTGCGCTGAAACCCGCATTTCCTGAACTACTATGAAAGTTTTTGATCTTTAAACCGACTTTTTCCTGTGATTTTTACTAGTTTCTTCTTTTCATATAACTTTTTCTGCTCTTTTACCTACATTTTTCATGGAAAATCTGATTATTTTCTCAATATTTTTTTTATTATACTGCTATTTTTATATATATACTGCGCTGAAACCCGCATTTCCTGAACTACTATAACGTTTTTGATCTTTAACCAACTTTTTCCTGTGATTTTGACTAGTTTCTTCTTTTCATATAACTTTTTCTGCTCTTTTACCTACTTTTTTCATGGAAAATCTGATTATTTTCTCAATATTTTTATATTATATATATATATATATACTGCGCTGAAACCCGCATTTCCTGAACTACTATGAAAGTTTTTGATCTTTAACCGACTTTTTCCTGTGATTTTTACTAGTTTCTTCTTTTCATATAACTTTTTCTGCTCTTTTACCTACATTTTTCATGGAAAATCTGATTATTTTCTAAATATTTTTAAATTTTACTGCTATTTTTATATTTATACTGCGCTGAAACCCGCATTTCCTGAACTACTATAAAAGTTTTTGATCTTTAACCAACTTTTTCCTGTGATTTTGACTAGTTTCTTCTTTTCATATAACTTTTTCTGCTCTTTTACCTACATTTTTCATGGAAAGTCTTATTATTTTCTCAATATTTTTATATTATACTGCTATTTTTATATATATACTGCGCTGAAACCCGCATTTCCTGAACTACTATACAAGTTTTTGATCTTTAACCAACTTTTTCCTGTGATTTTGACTAGTTTTTTCTTTTCATATAACTTTTTCTGCTCTTTTACCTACATTTTTCATGGAAAATCTGATTATTTTCTCAATATTTTTATATTATACTGCTATTTTTATATATATACTGCGCTGAAACCCGCATTTCCTGAACTACTATGAAAGTTTTTGATCTTTAACCGACTTTTTCCTGTGATTTTTACTAGGTTTCTTCTTTTCATATAACTTTTTCTGCTCTTTTACCTACATTTTTCATGGAAAATCTGATTATTTTCTCAATATTTTTATATTATACTGCTATTTTTATATATATACTGCGCTGAAACCCGCATTTCCTGAACTACTATGAAAGTTTTTGATCTTTAACCGACTTTTTCCTGTAATTTTTACTAGTTTTCTTCTTTTCATATAACTTTTTCTGCTCTTTTACCTACATTTTTCATGGAAAATCTGATTATTTTCTCAATATTTTTAAATTATATATATATATATACTGCGCTGAAACCCGCATTTCCTGAACTACTATGAAAGTTTTTGATCTTTAACCGACTTTTTCCTGTGATTTTTACTAGTTTCTTCTTTTCATATAACTTTTTCTGCTCTTTTACCTACATTTTTCATGGAAAATCTGATTATTTTCTCAATATTTTTATATTATATATATATATATATACTGCTCTGAAACCCGCATTTCCTGAACTACTATGAAAGTTTTTGATCTTTAACCGACTTTTTCCTGTGATTTTTACTAGTTTCTTCTTTTCATATAACTTTTTCTGCTCTTTTACCTACATTTTTCATGGAAAATCTGATTATTTTCTCAATATTTTTATATTATACTGCTATTTTTATATATATACTGCGCTGAAACCCGCATTTCCTGAACTACTATGAAAGTTTTTGATCTTTAACCGACTTTTTCCTGTAATTTTTACTAGTTTCTTCTTTTCATATAACTTTTTCTGCTCTTTTACCTACATTTTTCATGGAAAATCTGATTATTTTCTCAATATTTTTATATTATATATATATATATACTGCGCTGAAACCCGCATTTCCTGAACTACTATGAAAGTTTTTGATCTTTAACCGACTTTTTCCTGTGATTTTTACTAGTTTCTTCTTTTCATATAACTTTTTCTGCTCTTTTACCTACATTTTTCATGGAAAATCTGATTATTTTCTCAATATTTTTATATTATATATATATATATACTGCGCTGAAACCCGCATTTCCTGAACTACTATGAAAGTTTTTGATCTTTAACCCACTTTTTCCTGTGATTTTTACTAGTTTCTTCTTTTCATATAACTTTTTCTGCTCTTTTACCTACATTTTTCATGGAAAATCTGATTATTTTCTCAATATTTTTATATTATATATATTTATATATAAACTGCGCTGAAACCCGCATTTCCTGAACTACTATGAAAGTTTTTGATCTTTAACCGACTTTTTCCTGTGATTTTTACTAGTTTCTTCTTTTCATATAACTTTTTCTGCTCTTTTACCTACATTTTTCATTGAAAATCTGATTATTTTCTCAATATTTGTATATTATACTGCTATTTTTCTATATATACTGCGCTGAAACCCGCATTTCCTGAACCACTATAAAAGTTTTTGATCTTTAACCAACTTTTTCCTGTGATTTTGACTAGTTTCTTCTTTTCGTATAACTTTGTCTGCTCTTTTACCTACATTTTTCATGGAAAATGTGATTATTTTCTCAATATTTTTATATTATACTGCTATTTTAATATATATACTGCGCTGAAACCCGCATTGCCTGAACTACTATCAAAGTTTTTGATCTTTAACCGACTTTTTCCTGTGATTTTTACTAGTTTCTTCATTTCATATAACTTTTTCTGCTCTTTTACCTACATTTTTCATGGAAAATCTGATTATTTTCTCAATATTTTTATATTATATATATATATATATATACTGCGCTGAAACCCGCATTTCCTGAACTACTATGAAAGTTTTTGATCTTTAACCGACTTTTTCCTGTGATTTTTACTAGTTTCTTCTTTTCATATAACTTTTTCTGCTCTTTTACCTACATTTTTCATGGAAAATCTGATTATTTTCTCAATATTTTTATATTATACTGCTATTTTTATATATATGCTGCGCTGAAACCCGCATTTACTGAACCACTATAAAAGTTTTTGATCTTTAACCAACTTTTTCCTGTGATTTTGACTAGTTTCTTCTTTTCGTATAACTTTTTCTGCTCTTTTACCTACATTTTTCATGGAAAATCTGATTATTTTCTCAATATTTTTATATTATACTGCTATTTTTATATATATACTGCGCTGAAACCCGCATTTCCTGAACTACTATAAAAGTTTTTGATCTTTAACCAACTTTTTCCTGTGATTTTGACTAGTTTCTTCTCTTCATATAACTTTTTCTGCTCTTTTACCTACATTTTTCATGGAAAATCTGATTATTTTCTCAATATTTTTTTATTATATATATATATATATGTATATACTTCGCTGAAACCCGCATTTCCTGAACTACTATGAAAGTTTTTGATCTTTAACCGACTTTTTCCTGTGATTTTTACTAGTTTCTTCTTTTCATATAACTTTTTCTGCTCTTTTACCTACATTTTTCATGGAAAATCTTATTATTTTCTCAATATTTTTATATTATATATATATATATATATATATATACTGCGCTGAAACCCGCATTTCCTGAACTACTATGAAAGTTTTAGATCTTTAACCGACTTTTTCCTGTGATTTTTACTAGTTTCTTCTTTTCATATAACTTTTTCTGCTCTTTTACCTACATTTTTCATGGAAAATCTGATTATTTTCTCAATATTTTTATATTATACTGCTATTTTTATATATATACTGCGCTGAAACCCGCATTTCCTGAACTACTATGAAAGTTTTTGATCTTTAACCTACTTTTTCCTGTGA
>CAKAIZ010000400.1:0-7500 GCA_916610145.1 Eristalis arbustorum | reverse complement strand
TGATTTTTACTAGTTTCTTCTTTTCATATAACTTTTTCTGCTCTTTTACCTACATTTTTCATGGAAAATCTGATTATTTTCTCAATATTTTTATATATATATATATATATATATACTGCGCTGAAACCCGCATTTCCTGAACTACTATGAAAGTTTTTGATCTTTAACCGACTTTTTCCTGTGATTTTTACCAGTTTCTTCTTTTCATATAACTTTTTCTGCTCTTTAACCTACATTTTTCATGGAAAATCTGATTATTTTCTCAATATTTTTATATTATATATATATATATGTATACTGCGCTGAAACCCGCATTTCCTGAACTACTATGAAAGTTTTAGATCTTCAACCGACTTTTTCCTGTGATTTTTACTAGTTTCTTCTTTTCATATAACTTTTTCTGCTCTTTTACCTACATTTTTCATGGAAAATCTGATTATTTTCTCAATATTTTTATATTATACTGCTATTTTTATATATATACTGCGCTGAAACCCGCATTTCCTGAACTACTATGAAAGTTTTTGATCTTTAACCGACTTTTTCCTGTGATTTTTACTAGTTTCTTCTTTTCATATAACTTTTTCTGCTCTTTTACCTACATTTTTCATGGAAAATCTGATTATTTTCTCAATATTTTTATATTATACTGCTATTTTTATATATATACTGCGCTGAAACCCGCATTTCCTGAACTACTATGAAAGTTTTAGATCTTTAACCGACTTTTTCCTGTGATTTTTACTAGTTTCTTCTTTTCATATAACTTTTTCTGCTCTTTTACCTACATTTTTCATGGAAAATCTGATTATTTTCTCAATATTTTTATATTATACTGCTATTTTTATATATATACTGCGCTGAAACCCGCATTTCCTGAACTACTATGAAAGTTTTAGATCTTTAACCGACTTTTTCCTGTGATTTTTACTAGTTTCTTCTTTTCATATAACTTTTTCTGCTCTTTTACCTACATTTTTCA
This sequence comes from Eristalis arbustorum, assembly GCA_916610145.1. NCBI lineage: Eukaryota > Metazoa > Arthropoda > Insecta > Diptera > Syrphidae > Eristalis > Eristalis arbustorum. Next base: position 6,518 of record CAKAIZ010000400.1, on the reverse strand, counting down.
TGGAAAATCTGATTATTCTCTCAATATTTTTATATTATACTGCTATTTTTATATATATACTGCGCTGAAACCCGCATTTCTTGAACTACTATAAAAGTTTTTGATCTTTAACCAACTTTTTCCTGTGGTTTTTACTAGTTTCTTCTTTTCATATAACTTTTTCTGCTCTTTTACCTACATTTTTCATGGAAAATCTGATTATTTTCTCAATATTTTTATATTATACTGCTATTTTTATATAAATACTGCGCTGAAACCCGCATTTCCTGAACTACTATAAAAGTTTTTGATCTTTAACCGACTTTTTTCTGTGATTTTTACTAGTTTCTTCTTTTCATATAACTTTTTCTGCTCTTTTACCTACATTTTTCATGGAAAATCTGATTATTTTCTCAATATTTTTATATTATATATATATATATATATACTGCGCTGAAACCCGCATTTCCTGAACTACTATGAAAGTTTTTGATCTTTAACCGACATTTTCCTGTGATTTTTACTAGTTTCTTCTTTTCATATAACTTTTTCTGCTCTTTTACCTACATTTTTCATGGAAAATCTGATTATTTTCTCAATATTTTTATATTATATATATATATATATATACTGCGCTGAAACCCGCATTTCCTGAACTACTATAAAAGTTTTTGATCTTTAACCAACTTTTTCCTGTGGTTTTTACTAGTTTCTTCTTTTCATATAACTTTTTCTGCTCTTTTACCTACATTTTTCATGGAAAATCTGATTATTTTCTCAATATTTTTATATTATACTGCTATTTTTATATAAATACTGCGCTGAAACCCGCATTTCCTGAACTACTATAAAAGTTTTCGATCTTTAACCGACTTTTTCCTGTGATTTTTACTAGTTTCTTCTTTTCATATAACTTTTTCTGCTCTTTTACCTACATTTTTCATGGAAAATCTGATTATTTTCTCAATATTTTTATATTATACTGCTATTTTTATATATATACTGCGCTGAAACCCGCATTTCCTGAACTACTATGAAAGTTTTAGATCTTTAACCGACTTTTTCCTGTGATTTTTACTAGTTTCTTCTTTTCATATAACTTTTTCTGCTCTTTTACCTACATTTTTCATGGAAAATCTGATTATTTTCTCAATATTTTTATATTATACTGCTATTTTTATATATATACTGCGCTGAAACCCGCATTTCCTGAACTACTATGAAAGTTTTAGATCTTTAACCGACTTTTTCCTGTGATTTTTACTAGTTTCTTCTTTTCATATAACTTTTTCTGCTCTTTTACCTACATTTTTCATGGAAAATCTGATTATTTTCTCAATATTTTTATATTATATATATATATATATATACTGCGCTGAAACCCGCATTTCCTGAACTACTATGAAAGTTTTAGATCTTTAACCGACTTTTTCCTGTGATTTTTACTAGTTTCTTCTTTTCATATAACTTTTTCTGCTCTTTTACCTACATTTTTCATGGAAAATCTGATTATTTTCTCAATATTTTTATATTATACTGCTATTTTTATATATATACTGCGCTGAAACCCGCATTTCCTGAACTACTATGAACGTTTTTGATCTTTAACCGACTTTTTCCTGTGATTTTTACTAGTTTCTTCTTTTCATATAACTTTTTCTGCTCTTTTACCTACATTTTTCATGGAAAATCTGATTATTCTCTCAATATTTTTATATTATACTGCTATTTTTATATATATACTGCGCTGAAACCCGCATTTCTTGAACTACTATAAAAGTTTTTGATCTTTAACCAACTTTTTCCTGTGGTTTTTACTAGTTTCTTCTTTTCATATAACTTTTTCTGCTCTTTTACCTACATTTTTCATGGAAAATCTGATTATTTTCTCAATATTTTTATATTATACTGCTATTTTTATATAAATACTGCGCTGAAACCCGCATTTCCTGAACTACTATAAAAGTTTTTGATCTTTAACCGACTTTTTTCTGTGATTTTTACTAGTTTCTTCTTTTCATATAACTTTTTCTGCTCTTTTACCTACATTTTTCATGGAAAATCTGATTATTTTCTCAATATTTTTATATTATATATATATATATATATACTGCGCTGAAACCCGCATTTCCTGAACTACTATGAAAGTTTTTGATCTTTAACCCGACTTTTTCCTGTGATTTTTACCAGTTTCTTCTTTCATATAACTTTTTCTGCTCTTTAACCTACTTTTTTCATGGGAAATCTGATTATTTTCTCAATATTTTTATATTATATATATATATATTAATACTGCGCTGAAACCCGCATTTCCTGAACTACTATGAAAGTTTTTGATCTTCAACCGACTTTTTCCTGTGATTTTTTACTAGTTTCTTCTTTTCATATAACTTTTTCTGCTCTTTTACCTACATTTTTCATGGAAAATCTGATTATTTTCTCAATATTTTTATATTATACTGCTATTTTTATATATATACTGCGCTGAAACCCGCATTTCCTGAACTACTATAAAAGTTTTTGATCTTTAACCAACTTTTTCCTGTGGTTTTTACTAGTTTCTTCTTTTCATATAACTTTTTCTGCTCTTTTACCTACATTTTTCATGGAAAATCTGATTATTTTCTCAATATTTTTATATTATACTGCTATTTTTATATAAATACTGCGCTGAAACCCGCATTTCCTGAACTACTATGAAAGTTTTTGATCTTTAACCGACTTTTTCCTGTGATTTTTACTAGTTTCTTCTTTTCATATAACTTTTTCTGCTCTTTAACCTACATTTTTCATGGAAAATCTGATTATTTTCTCATATTTTTATATTATACTGCTATTTTTTATATAAATACTGCGCTGAAACCCGCATTTCCTGAACTACTATAAAAGTTTTTGATCTTTAACCGACTTTTTTCTGTGATTTTTACTAGTTTCTTCTTTTCATATAACTTTTTCTGCTCTTTTACCTACATTTTTCATATGGAAAATCTGATTATTTTCTCAATATTTTTATATTATATATATATATATATATACTGCGCTGAAACCCGCATTTCCTGAACTACTATGAAAGTTTTTGATCTTTAACGACATTTTCCTGTGATTTTTACTAGTTTCTTCTTTTCATATAACTTTTCTGCTCTTTTACCTACATTTTTCATGGAAAAATCTGATTATTTTCTCAATATTTTTATATTATATATATATATATATATACTGCGCTGAAACCCGCATTTCCTGAACTACTATAAAAGTTTTTGATCTTTAACCAACTTTTTCCTGTGGTTTTTACTAGTTTCTTCTTTTCATATAACTTTTTCTGCTCTTTTACCTACATTTTTATGGAAAATCTGATTATTTTCTCAATATTTTTATATTATACTGCTATTTTTATATAAATACTGCGCTGAAACCCGCATTTCCTGAACTACTATAAAAGTTTTCGATCTTTAACCGACTTTTTCCTGTGATTTTTACTAGTTTCTTCTTTTCATATAACTTTTTCTGCTCTTTTACCTACATTTTTCATGGAAAATCTGATTATTTTCTCAATATTTTTATATTATACTGCTATTTTTATATATATACTGCGCTGAAACCCGCATTTCCTGAACTACTATGAAAGTTTTAGATCTTTAACCGAATTTTTCCTGTGATTTTTACTAGTTTCTTCTTTTCATATAACTTTTTCTGCTCTTTTACCTACATTTTTCATGGAAAAACTGATTATTTTCTCAATATTTTTATATTATACTGCTATTTTTATATATATACTGCGCTGAAACCCGCACTTTTCCTGAACTACTATGAAAGTTTTAGATCTTTAACCGACTTTTTCCTGTGATTTTTACTAGTTTCTTCTTTTCATATAACTTTTTCTGCTCTTTTACCTACATTTTTCATGGAAAATCTGATTATTTTCTCAATATTTTTATATTTATATATATATATATATACTGCGCTGAAACCCGCATTTCCTGAACTACTATGAAGTTTTAGATCTTTACCGACTTTTTCCTGTGATTTTTACTAGTTTCTTCTTTTCATATAACTTTTTCTGCTCTTTATACCTACATTTTTCATGGAAAATCTGATTATTTTCTCAATATTTTTATATTATACTGCTATTTTTATATATATACTGCGCTGAAACCCGCATTTCCTGAACTACTATAAAGTTTTTGATCTTTAACCCAACTTTTTCCTGTGATTTTGACTAGTTTCTTCTCTTCATATAACTTTTTCTGCTCTTTTACCTACATTTTTCATGGAAAATCTGATTATTTTCTCTAATATTTTTATATTATACTGCTATTTTTATATATATACTGCGCTGAAACCCGCATTTCCTGAACTACTATAAAAGTTTTTGATCTTTAACCGACTTTTTCCTGTGATTTTTACTAGTTTCTTCTTTTTCATATAACTTTTTCTGCTCTTTTACCTACATTTTTCATGGGAAAATCTGATTATTTTCTCAATATTTTTTTTATTATATATATATATATATATGTATATACTTCGCTGAAACCCCGCATTTCCTGAACTACTATGAAAGTTTTTGATCTTTAACCGACTTTTTCCTGTGATTTTACTAGTTTCTTCTTTTCATATAACTTTTTCTGCTCTTTTACCTACATTTTTCATGGAAAATCTGATTATTTTCTCAATATTTTTATATTATATATATATATTATATATATATATACTGCGCTGAAACCCGCATTTCCTGAACTACTATGAAAGTTTTAGATCTTTAACCGACTTTTTCCTGTGATTTTTACTAGTTTCCTTCTTTCATATAACTTTTTCTGCTCTTTTACCTACATTTTTCATGGAAAATCTGATTATTTTCTCAATATTTTTATATTATACTGCTATTTTTATATATATACTGCGCTGAAACCCGCATTTCCTGAACTACTATGAAAGTTTTTGATCTTTAACCGACTTTTTCCTGTGATTTTTACTAGTTTCTTCTTTTCATATAACTTTTTCTGCTATTTTACCTACATTTTTTATGGAAAATCTGATTATTTCTCAATATTTTTATATTATATATATATATATATATACTGCGCGTGAAACCCGCATTTCCTGAACTACTATGAAAGTTTTTGATCTTAACCGACATTTTCCTGTGATTTTTACTAGTTTCTTCTTTTCATATAACTTTTTCTGCTCTTTTACCTACATTTTTATGGAAAATCTGATTATTTTCTCAATATTTTTATATTATATATATATATATATATACTGCGCTGAAACCCGCATTCTCCTGAACTACTATAAAGTTTTTGATCTTTAACCAACTTTTTCCTGTGATTTTGACTAGTTTCTTCTTTTCATATAACTTTTCTCTGCTCTCTTTACCTACATTTTTCAATGGAAAATCTGATTATTTTCTCAATATTTTTATATTATACTGCTATTTTTATATATATACTGCGCTGAACCCCGCATTTCCTGAACTACTATAAAAGTTTTTGACTTTAACCAACTTTTTCCTGTGGTTTTTACTAGTTTCTTCTTTTCATATAACTTTTTCTGCTCTTTACCTACATTTTTCATGGAAAATCTGATTATTTTCTCAATATTTTTATATTATACTGCTATTTTTATATAAATACTGCGCTGAAACCCGCATTTCCTGAACTACTATGAAAGTTTTTGAACTTTAAACCGACTTTTTCCTGTGATTTTACTAGTTTCTTCTTTTCATATAACTTTTTTCTGCTCTTTTACCTACATTTTTCATGGAAAATCTGATTATTTTCTCAATATTTTTATATTATACTGCTATTTTTATATAATATACTGCGCTGAAAACCCGCATTTCCTGAACTACTATGAAAGTTTTAGATCTTTAAACCGACTTTTTCCTGTGATTTTTACTAGTTTCTTCTTTTCATATAACTTTTTCTGCTCTTTTACCTACATTTTTCATGGAAAATCTGATTATTTTCTCAATATTTTTATATTATACTGCTATTTTTATATATATACTGCGCTGAAACCCGCATTTCCTGAACTACTATAAAAGTTTTGATCTTTAACCGACTTTTTCCTGTGATTTTTACTAGTTTCCTTCTTTTCATATAACTTTTTCTGCCTCTTTTACCTACATTTTTTCATGGAAAATCTGATTATTTTCTCAATATTTTTATATTATACTGCTATTTTTATATAATATACTGCGCTGAAACCCGAATTTCCTGAACTACTATAAAAGTTTTTGATTCTTTAACCAACTTTTTCCTGTGGTTTTTACTAGTTTCTTCTTTTCATATAACTTTTTCTGCTCTTTTACCTACATTTTTCATGGAAAATCTGATTATTTTCTCAATATTTTTATATTATACTGCTATTTTTATATAAATACTGCGCTGAAACCCGCATTTCCTGAACTACTATAAAAGTTTTTTGATCTTTAACCGACTTTTTCCTGTGATTTTTACTAGTTTCTTCTTTTCATATAACTTTTTCTGCTCTTTTACCTACATTTTTCATGGAAAATCTGATTTATTTTCTCAATATTT
>CAKAIZ010000399.1:0-25190 GCA_916610145.1 Eristalis arbustorum | reverse complement strand
CAGATTTTCCATGAAAAATGTAGGTAAAAGAGCAGAAAAAGTTATATGAAAGGAAGAAACTAGTAAAAATCACAGGAAAAAGTTGGTTAAAGATCAAAAACTTTCATAGTAGTCAGGAAATGCGGGTTTCAGCGCAGTATATATATAAAAATAGCAGTATAATATAAAAATATTGAGAAAATAATCAGATTTTCCATGAAAAATGTAGGTAAAAGAGCAGAAAAAGTTATATGAAAAGAAGAAACTAGTAAAAATCACAGGAAAAAGTTGGTTAAAGATCAAAAACTTTCATAGTAGTTCAGGAAATGCGGGTTTCAGCGCAGTATATATATAAAAATATCAGTATAATATAAAAATATTGAGAAAATAATCAGATTTTCCATGAAAAATGTAGGTAAAAGAGCAGAAAAAGTTATATGAAAAGAAGAAACTAGTAAAAATCACAGGAGAAAGTTGGTTACAGATCAAAAACTTTCATAGTAGTTCAGGAAATGCGGGTTTCAGCGCAGTATATATATAAAAATAGCAGTATAATATATAGAAATATTGAGAAAATAATCAGATTTTCCAAGAAAAAAAGTAGGTAAAAGAGCAGAAAAAGTTATATGAAAAGAAGAAACTAGTAAAAATCACAGGAAAATGTTGGTTAAAGATCAAAAACTTTCATAGTAGTTTAGGAAATATGGGTTTCAGCGCAGTATATATATAAAAATAGCAGTATAATATAAAAATATTGAGAAAATAATCAGATTTTCCATGAAAAAAGTAGGTAAAAGAGCAGAAAAAGTTATATGAAAAGAAGAAACTAGTAAAAATCACAGGAAAATGTTGGTTATAGATCAAAAACTTTCATAGTAGCTTAGGAAATGCGGGTTTCAGCGCAGTATATATATAATATAAAAATATTGAGAAAATAATCAGATTTTCCATGAAAACAGTAGGTAAAAGAGCAGAAAAAGTTATATGAAAAGAAGAAACTAGTAAAATTCACAGGAAAAAGTTGGTTAAAGATCAAAAACTTTCATAGTAGTTTAGGAAATACGGGTTTTAGCGCAGTATATATATAATATATATAATATAAATATATTGAGAAAATAATGAGGTTTTCCATGAAAAATGTAGGTAAAAGAGCAGAAAAAGTTATATGAAAAGAAGAAACTAGTAAAAATCACAGGAAAAAGTTGGTTAAAGATCAAAAACTTTCATAGTAGTTCAGGAAATGCGGGTTTCAGCGCAGTATACATATAAAAATAGCAGTATAATATAAAAATTTTGAGAAAATAATCAGATTTTCCATGAAAAAAGTAGGTAAAAGAGCAGAAAAAGTTATATGCAGTATAATATAAAAATTTTGAGAAAATAATCAGATTTTCCATGAAAAAAGTAGGTAAAAGAGCAGAAAAAGTTATATGAAAAGAAGAAACTAGTAAAAATCACAGGAAAATGTTGGTTAAAGATCAAAAACTTTCATAGTAGTTTAGGAAATGCGGGTTTCAGCGCAGTATATATATATATATATATCATATAAAATTATTGAGAAAATAATCAGATTTTCCATGAAAAATGTAGGTAAAAGAGCAGAAAAAGTTATATGAAAGGAAGAAACTAGTAAAAATCACAGGAAAAAGTTGGTTAAAGATCAAAAACTTTCATAGTAGTCAGGAAATGCGGGTTTCAGCGCAGTATATATATAAAAATAGCAGTATAATATAAAAATATTGAGAAAATAATCAGATTTTCCATGAAAAATGTAGGTAAAAGAGCAGAAAAAGTTATATGAAAAGAAGAAACTAGTAAAAATCACAGGAAAAAGTTGGTTAAAGATCAAAAACTTTCATAGTAGTTCAGGAAATGCGGGTTTCAGCGCAGTATATATATAAAAATATCAGTATAATATAAAAATATTGAGAAAATAATCAGATTTTCCATGAAAAATGTAGGTAAAAGAGCAGAAAAAGTTATATGAAAAGAAGAAACTAGTAAAAATCACAGGAAAAAGTTGGTTACAGATCAAAAAGTTTCATAGTAGTTCAGGAAATGCGGGTTTCAGCGCAGTATATATATAAAAATAGCAGTATAATATATAGAAATATTGAGAAAATAATCAGATTTTCCAAGAAAAAAGTAGGTAAAAGAGCAGAGAAAGTTATATGAAAAGAAGAAACTAGTAAAAATCACAGGAAAAAGTTGGTTAAAGATCAAAAACTTTCATAGTAGTTCAGGAAATGCGGGTTTCAGCGCAGTATATATATATATATATATATATATATATATATAAAAATATTGAGAAAATAATCAGATTTTCCATGAAAAATGTAGGTAAAAGAGCAGAAAAAGTTATATGTAAGGAAGAAACTAGTAAAAATCACAGGAAAAAGTTGGTTAAAGATCAAAAACTTGCATAGTAGTTCAGGAAATGCGGGTTTCAGCGCAGTATATATATAAAAATAGCAGTATAATATAAAAATATTGAGAAAATAATCAGATTTTCCATGAAAAATGTATGTAAAAGAGCAGAAAAAGTTATATGAAAAGAAGAAACTAGTAAAAATCACGGGAAAAAGTTGGTCAAAGATCAAAAACTTTCATAGTAGTTCAGGAAATGCGGGTTTCAGCGCAGTATATATATACAAATAGCAGTATAATATAAAAATATTGAGAAAATAATCAGATTTTCCATGAAAAATGTAGGTAAAAGAGCAGAAAAAGTTATATGAAAAGAAGAAACTAGTAAAAATCACAGGAAAAAGTTGGTTAAAAATCAAAAACTTTCATAGTAGTTCAGGAAATGCGGGCTTCAGCGCAGTATATATACATATATAATATAAAAATATTGAGAAAATAATCAGATTTTCCATGAAAAAAGAAGGTAAAAGAGCAGAAAAAGTTATATGAAAAGAAGAAACTAGTAAAAATCACAGGAAAAAGTTGGTTACAGATCAAAAACTTTCATAGTAGTTCAGGAAATGCGAGTTACAGCGCAGTATATATATAAAAATAGCAGTATAATATAAAAATATTGAGAAAATAATCAGATTTTCCAAGAAAAATGTAGGTAAAAGAGCAGAAAAAGTTATATGAAAAGAAGAAACTAGTAAAAACCACAGGAAAATTTTGGTTAAAGATCAAAAACTTTCATAGTAGTTTAGGAAATGCGGGTTTCAGCGCAGTATATATATAAAAATAGCAGTATAATATAAAAATATTGAGAAAATATTCAGATTTCCCATGAAAAATGTAGGTAAAAGAGCAGAAAAAGTTATATGAAAAGAAGAAACTAGTAAAAATCACAGGAAAAAGTTGGTTAAAGATCAACAACTTTCATAGTAGTTCAGGAATTGCGGGTTTCCGCGCAGTATATATATATATATATAATATAGAAATATTGAGAAAATAATCAGATTTTCCATGAAAAATGTAGGTAAAAGAGCAGAAAAAGTTATATGAAAAGAAGAAACTTCTAAAAATCACAGGAAAATGTTGGTTAAAGATCAAAAACTTTCATAGTAGTTCAGGAAATGCGGGTTTCAGCGCAGTATATATATATAATATAAAAATATTGAGAAAATAATCAGATTTTCCATGAAAAAAGAAGGTAAAAGAGCAGAAAAAGTTAAATGAAAAGAAGAAACTAGTAAAAATCACAGGAAAAAGTTGGTTAAAGATCAAAAACTTTCATAGTAGTTCAGGAAATGCGAGTTACAGCGCAGTATATATATAAAAATAGCAGTATAATATAAAAATATTGAGAAAATAATCAAATTTTCCAAGAAAAATGTAGGTAAAAGAGCAGAAAAAGTTATATGAAAAGAAGAAACTAGTAAAAACCACAGGAAAATTTTGGTTAAAGATCAAAAACTTTCATAGTAGTTTAGGAAATGCGGGTTTCAGCGCAGTATATATATAAAAATAGCAGTATAATATAAAAATATTGCGGAAATAATCAGATTTCCCATGAAAAATGTAGGTAAAAGAGCAGAAAAAGTTATATGAAAAGAAGAAACTAGTAAAAATCACAGGAAAAAGTTGGTTAAAGATCAAAAACTTTCATAGTAGTTCAGGAAATGCGGGTTTCCGCGCAGTATATATATGTATATATAATATAGAAATATTGAGAAAATAATCAGATTTTCCATGAAAAATGTAGGTAAAAGAGCAGAAAAAGTTATATGAAAAGAAGAAACTTCTAAAAATCACAGGAAAATGTTGGTTAAAGATCAAAAACTTTCATAGTAGTTTAGGAAATGCGGGTTTCAGCGCAGTATATATATACAAATAGCAGTATAATATAAAAATATTGAGAAAATAATCAGATTTTCCATGAAAAATGTAGGTAAAAAAGCAGAAAAAGTTATATGAAAAGAAGAAACTAGTAAAAATCACAGGAAAAAGTTGGTTAAAAATCAAAAACTTTCATAGTAGTTCAGGAAATGCGGGTTCCAGCGCAGTATATATATATAATATAAAAATATTGAGAAAATAATCAGATTTTCCATGAAAAATGTAGGTAAAACAGCACAAAAAGTTATATGAAAAGAAGAAACTTCTAAAAATCACAGAAAAATGTTGGTTAAAGATCAAAAACTTTCATAGTAGTTTAGGAAATGCGGGTTTCAGCGCAGTATATATATAAAAATAGCAGTATAATATAAAAATATTGAGAAAATAATCAGATTTCCCATGAAAAATGTAGGTAAAAGAGCAGAAAAAGTTATATGAAAAGTAGAAACTAGTAAAAATCACAGGAAAAAGTTGGTTAAAAATCAAAAACTTTCATAGTAGTTCAGAAAATGCGGATTCCACCGCAGTATATATATATAATATAGAAATATTGAGAAAATAATCAGATTTTCCATTAAAAATGTAGGTAAAAGAGCAGAAAAAGTTATAGGAAAAGAAGAAACTTCTAAAAATCACCTAAAAAAGTTGGTTAAAGATCAAAAACTTTCATAGTAGTTTAGGAAATGCGGGTTTCAGCGCAGTATATATACAGTAGAAATCGGTTATAACAATATCGAAGGGACCTTAGAATTTCATCGTTATAGCCGATTCATCGTTATATCCGGTACAATGAAAATAAAATTAAAAAAAAGAAAATTTTATTAAAAAAAATCGCTTCTAATGCTTAAGAAAATATTTGAGGAAAGAAATCACTAATTTGTGTTTGTTTTGTACATTTAGCCGAGTAAAATATTTTTCGAAGAGAGTTGTCCAATGTTTGGATTCCAACGTTTGGATTTGAATTCGAAGTGGCCCATACAGGATTCAGGAGCATGAAGCGGTTTAGTGTTGCCACTGCAGAAAGTGCTTCGTTTACAGATGGAACGTGTATTTCTTCGGTCTCCTCATCTTCAGTGTCATTATCGTCATCCTCGTCATCAGCATTATTCAATTGAATATCTGACACAATATTCTCATCTGTAAGAAACTGTACAAATTTACTTTAGATTTGAAAATTATTCTTAATAGTGTAAACATACCTCAGATGTTACCAGCTCATTCTCATTATCTATCAATAAGTCCTAATCTACTTCTAACTTTGAGAACATTTGTATTTGCCGAGCCCATTCTGCTAGTGGAATTTCATCTTCATCTTCGTATTCATCCTGACTTACACAATTATTGAAACCAGCGTGTCGAAAGCAGTTATTTATAGTGCACATTGACACTTCATCCCATGCCTTGGCTATCATTAAGATGGCATCAAGAACTGTAATTTTATAATCCTGTTTGGATTCAACGTGTTTCACGATTTCTAAAATCTGCAATTTCCTGAACTGAGTCTTCAGTGATTTAATGACACCTTGATCCATAGGTTGCAGTACAGATGTGGTATTCGGGGGCAGAAATGCGAGTTTAATAGCTTTTAAGGCTTGGATGTGTGGATGTGCCGCACAATTATCAACCAAAAGTAAAATTTTCCTTTTTTGTGTGAAAAGCTCTCTGTCCCATTCTCGTAATACTTTTTCGAAAATAATAGACGTCATCCAAGCTCTTTTATTATTTTCATATAAAACATTTTATAAAAGAATCCAGTTTCATCGGCGTTAAAAATATCGTCGTCATTAAATCCCTCCCGAAGCTTGGGGAATACTGTGGTCAACCAATCTTCGCAAACAAGTTGTGACACGTCAGCAGCTTCCCCGCTTATTTTTCCGAAAACGATATTATGACGTACCCGAAACCTTTGTATCCAACTCATAGAACAAACGAAATCTTTTATACCCAATAACTTCCCGAAATCGTTAGCCTTTTGCTGAAGTATTGGCCCGCTTATGGGAACGTTCATACTTCTCTTGTCCTTAAACCAATTTAATAAGGCATTTTCAATGTATACAAACTTTCCACTTCGCACTTTTTTTAATTTAGTAGAGTTCACCTCAAATTGTTCTTTTATTTTTTGTTTATTTTTTAAAATTGTTGACACAGTTGGTTGAGATATTTCAAATTCTTTACACAAATCAGAAATTCTTACGCCACTTTCAAATCTTGAAATAATGTCATATTTTTGGGCAATGGAAAATGATTTTCGCTTATTTATTGTCACCATCTTAACAATTATACACTCAACTTGTTTCAAAGAAAAATTAAAACTATGAACTCTTCAGAAATATGAAAATCGAACAAGGCATGCCATGAAATTATATTCACAGACCAGTCACTGCAGTGGCTACAGGAAATTTATCAATAATTGTCTATATGTACATACATATATGTATAGTATGTGCATACGTGCATACATAATATCGATACACATTTAAGCAGAATGAAAATAGCAGGCGGTAGGCATGTAAGAACACGTTTTTTTTCCATCGCTATAAACAGTGTTTAGACTAAAATATTGTAATTTTTCATCGCTATAACCGATTTCATTGTTATATCCGGTATCGTTATAAACGATTGCAAATTACCTTGAGTTAAACGGAGTTTTGCCGGGACTTTGAAAATATATTGTTATATCTGGTTCATCGTTATATCAGGTATTGTTATAACCGATTTCTACTGTATATATCATATAAAAATATTGAGAAAATAATCAGATTTTCCATGAAAAATGTAGGTAAAAGAGCAGAAAAAGTTATATGAAAAGGAAATGCGGGTTTCAGCGCAGTATACATATAAAAATAGCAGTATAATATAAAAATTTTGAGAAAATAATCAGATTTTCCATGAAAATACTAGGTAAAAGAGCAGAAAAAGTTATATGCAGTATAATATAAAAATTTTGAGAAAATAATCAGATTTTCCATGAAAAAAGTAGATAAAAGAGCAGAAAAAGTTATATGAAAAGAAGAAACTAGTAAAAATCACAGGAAAATGTTGGTTAAAGATCAAAAACTTTCATAGTAGTTTAGGAAATGCGGGTTTCAGCGCAGTATATATATATATATATATATATATATATATATATATAATATAAAAATATTGAGAAAATAATCTGATTTTCCATGAAAAAACTAGGTAAAAAAGCAGAAAAAGTTATATGCAGTATAATATAAAAATTTTGAGAAAATAGTCAGATTTTCCATGAAAAAAGTAGGTAAAAGAGCAGAAAAAGTTATATGAAAAGAAGAAACTAGTAAAAATCACAGGAAAATGTTGGTTAAAGATCAAAAACTTTCATAGTAGTTTAGGAAATGCGGGTTTCAGCGCAGTATATATATATATATATATATATATATATATATATATTATATATATATATATATATATATATATATATATATATATAATATAAAAATATTGAGAAAATAATCAGATTTTCCATGAAAAATGTAGATAAAAGAGCAGAAAAAGTTATATGAAGAGAAGAAACTAGTAAAAATCACAGGAAAAAGTTGGTTAAAAATCAAAAACTTTCATAGCAGTTCATTAAATGCGGGTTTCAGCGCAGTATATATATATATATATAATATACAAATATTGAGAAAATAATCAGATTTTCCATGAAAAATGTAGGTAAAAGAGCAGAAAAAGTTATATGAAAAGAAGAAACTAGTAAAAATCACAGGAAAATGTTGGTTCATAGTAGTTTAGGAAATGCGGGTCTCAGCGCAGTATATATATATATAATATAAAAATATTGAGAAAATAATCAGATTTTCAATGAAAAAAAGTAGGTAAAAGAGCAGAAAAAGTTATATGAAAAGAAGAAACCAGTAAAAATCACAGGAAAATGTTGGTTAAAAATCAAAAGCTTTCATAGTAGTTCAGGAAATGCGGGTTTCAGAGCAGTATATATATACAAATATCAGTATAATATAAAAATATTGAGAAAATAATCAGATTTTCCATGAAAAAAGTAGGTAAAAGAGCAGAAAAAGTTATATGAAAAGAAGAAACTAGTAAAAATCACAGGAAAAAGTCTGTTAAAGATCAAAAACTTTCATAGTAGTTTAGGAAATGCGGGTTTCAGCGCAGTATATACATATATATATATATAATATAAAAATATTGAGAAAATAAACAGATTTTCCATGAAAAATGTATGTAAAAGAGCAGAAAAAGTTATATGAAAAGAAGAAACTATTAAAAATCACAGGAAAAAGTTGGTCAAAGATCAAAAACTTTCATAGTAGTTCAGGAAATGCGGGTTTCAGCGCAGTATATACATAAAAATATCAGTATAATATAAAAATATTGAGAAAATAATCAGATTTTCCATGAAAAATGTAGGTAAAAGAGCAGAAAAAGTTATATGAAAAGAGGAAACTAGTAAAAATCACAGGAAAAAGGTGGTTAAAGATCAAGAACTTTCATAGTAGTTTAGGAAACGCGGGTTTCAGCGCAGTATATATATACAAATAGCAGTATAATATAAAAAATATTGAGAAAATAATCAGATTTTCCATGAAAAATGTAGGTAAAAGAGCAGAAAAAGTTATATGAAAAGAAGAAACTAGTAAAAATCACAGGAAAAAGTTGGTTAAAGATCAAAAACTTTCATAGTAGTTTAGGAAACGCGGGTTTCAGCGCAGTATATATATACAAATAGCAGTATAATATAAAAATATTGAGAAAATAATCAGATTTTCCATGAAAAATGTAGGTAAAAGAGCAGAAAAAGTTATATGAAAAGAAGAAACTAGTAAAAATCACAGGAAAAAGTTGGTTAAAAATCAAAAACTTTCATAGTAGTTCAGGAAATGCGGGATTCAGCGCAGTATATATACATATATAATATAAAAATATTGAGAAAATAATCAGATTTTCCATGAAAAAAGAAGGTAAAAGAGCAGAAAAAGTTATATGAAAAGAAGAAACTAGTAAAAATCACAGGAAAAACTTGGTTAAAGATCAAAAACTTTCATAGTAGTTCAGGAAATGCGGGTTTCCGCGCAGTATATATATATATAATATAGAAATATTGAGAAAATAATCAGATTTTCCATGAAAAATGTAGGTAAAAGAGCAGAAAAAGTTATATGAAAAGAAGAAACTTCTAAAAATCACAAGAAAATGTTGGTTAAAGATCAAAAACTTTCATAGTAGTTTAGGAAATGCGGGTTTCAGTGCAGTATATATATACAAATAGCAGTAAAATATAAAAATATTGAGAAAATAATCAGATTTTAAATGAAAAATGTAGGTAAAAGAGCAGAAAAAGTTATATGAAAAGAGGAAACTAGTAAAAATCACAGGAAAAAGGTGGTTAAAGATCAAGAACTTTCATAGTAGTTTAGGAAACGCGGGTTTCAGCGCAGTATATATATACAAATAGCAGTATAAAATAAAAATATTGAGAAAATAATCAGATTTTCCATGAAAAATGTAGGTAAAAGAGCAGAAAAAGTTATATGAAAAGAAGAAACTAGTAAAAATCACAGGAAAAAGTTGGTTAAAAATCAAAAACTTTCATAGTAGTTCAGGAAATGCGGGCTTCAGCGCAGTATATATACATATATAATATAAAAATATTGAGAAAATAATCAGATTTTCCATGAAAAAAGAAGGTAAAAGAGCAGAAAAAGTTATATGAAAAGAAGAAACTAGTAAAAATCACAGGAAAAAGTTGGTTAAAAATCAAAAACTTTCATAGTAGTTCAGGAAATGCGGGTTTCAGAGCAGTATATATATACAAATATCAGTATAATATAAAAATATTGAGAAAATAATCAGATTTTCCATGAAAAAAAGTAGGTAAAAGAGCAGAAAAAGTTATATGAAAAGAAGAAACTAGTAAAAATCACAGGAAAAAGTCTGTTAAAGATCAAAAACTTTCATAGTAGTTTGGGAAATGCGGGTTTCAGCGCAGTATATATATATATATATATAATATAAAAATATTGAGAAAATAATCAGATTTTCCATGAAAAATGTAGGTAAAAGAGCAGAAAAAGTTATATGTAAGGAAGAAACTAGTAAAAATCACAGGAAAAAGTTGGTTAAAGATCAAAAACTTTCATAGTAGTTCAGGAAATGCGGGTTTCAGCGCAGTATATATATAAAAATATTGAGAAAATAAACAGATTTTCCATGAAAAATGTATGTAAAAGAGCAGAAAAAGTTATATGAAAAGAAGAAACTAGTAAAAATCACAGGAAAAAGTTGGTCAAAGATCAAAAACTTTCATAGTAGTTCAGGAAATGCGGGTTTCAGCGCAGTATATACATTAAAATATCAGTATAATATAAAAATATTGAGAAAATAATCAGATTTTCCATGTAAAATGTAGGTAAAAGAGCAGAAAAAGTTATATGAAAAGAGGAAACTAGTAAAAATCACAGGAAAAAGGTGGTTAAAGATCAAGAACTTTCATAGTAGTTTAGGAAACGCGGGTTTCAGCGCAGTATATATATACAAATAGCAGTATAAAATAAAAATATTGAGAAAATAATCAGATTTTCCATGAAAAATGTAGGTAAAAGAGCAGAAAAAGTTATATGAAAAGAAGAAACTAGTAAAAATCACAGGAAAAAGTTGGTTAAAAATCAAAAACTTTCATAGTAGTTCAGGAAATGCGGGCTTCAGCGCAGTATATATACATATATAATATAAAAATATTGAGAAAATAATCAGATTTTCCATGAAAAAAGAAGGTAAAAGAGCAGAAAAAGTTATATGAAAAGAAGAAACTAGTAAAAATCACAGGAAAAAGTTGGTTAAAATCAAAAACTTTCATAGTAGTTCAGGAAATGAGGCTTCAGCGCAGTATATATACATATATAATATAAAAATATTGAGAAAATAATCAGATTTTCCATGAAAAAAGAAGGTAAAAGAGCAGAAAAAGTTATATGAAAAGAAGAAACTAGTAAAAATCACATTAAAAAGTTGGTTACAGATCAAAAACTTTCATAGTAGTTCAGGAAATGCGAGTTACAGCGCAATATATATATAAAAATAGCAGTATAATATAAAAAATTATTGAGAAAATAATCAGATTTTCCAAGAAAAATGTAGGTAAAAGAGCAGAAAAAGTTATATGAAAAGAAGAACTAGTAACAACCACAGGAAAATTTTGGTTAAAGATCAAAAACTTTCATAGTAGTTAGGAAATGCGGGTTTCAGCGCAGTATATATATAAAAATAGCAGTATAATATAAAAATATTGAGAAAATAATCAGATTTTCCATGAAAATACTAGGTAAAAGAGCAGAAAAAGTTATATGAAAAGAAGAAACTAGTAAAAATCACAGGAAAAACTTGGTTAAAGATCAAAAACTTTCATAGTAGTTCAGGAAATGCGGGTATCCGCGCAGTATATATATATATATAAAATATAGAAATATTGAGAAAATAATCAGATTTTCCATGAAAAATGTAGGTAAAAGAGCAGAAAAAGTTATATGAAAAGAAGAAACTTCTAAAAATCACAGGAAAATGTTGGTTAAAGATCAAAAACTTTCATAGTAGTTTAGGAAATGCGGGTTTCAGCGCAGTATATATATACAAATAGCAGTATAATATAAAAATATTGAGAAAATAATCAGATTTTCCATGAAAAATGTATGTAAAAGAGCAGAAAAAGTTATATGAAAAGAAGAAACTAGTAAAAATCACAGGAAAAAGTTGGTTAAAGATCAAAAACTTTCATAGTAGTTCAGGAAATGCGGGTTTCCGCGCAGTATATATATATATATATAATATAGAAATATTGAGAAAATAATCAGATTTTCCATGAAAAATGTAGGTAAAAGAGCAGAAAAAGTGATATGAAAAGAAGAAACTAGTAAAAATCACAGGAAAATGTTGGTTAAAGATCAAAAACTTTCATAGTAGCTTAGGAAATGCGGGTTTCAGCGCAGTATATATATATATATATATATATATATACTAGTATATATGTATATATAATATAAAAATATTGAGAAAATAATCAGATTTTCCATTAAAAATGTAGGTAAAAGAGCAGAACAAGTTATATGAAAGGAAGAAACTAGTAAAAATCACAGGAAAAAGTTGGTTAAAGATCAAAAACTTTCATAGTAGTCAGGAAATGCGGGTTTCAGCGCTGTATTAATATAAAAATAGCAGTATAATATTAAAATATTGAGAAAATAATCAGATTTTCCATGAAAAATGTAGGTAAAAGAGCAGAAAAAGTTATATGAAAAGAAGAAACTAGTAAAAATCACAGGAAAAAGTTGGTTAAAAATCAAAAACTTTCATAGTAGTTCAGGAAATGCGGGTTTCAGCGCAGTATATATATATAATATAAAAATATTGAGAAAATAATCAGATTTTCCATGAAAAATATAGGTAAAAGAGCGGAAAAGGTTATATGAAAAGAAGAAACTAGTAAAAATCACAGGAAAAAGTTGGTCAAAGATCAAAACTTTCATAGTAGTTCAGGAAATGCGGGTTTCAGCGCAGTATATACATAAAAATATCAGTATAATATAAAAATATTGAGAAAATAATCAGATTTTCCATGAAAAATGTAGGTAAAAGAGCAGAAAAAGTTATATGAAAAGAAGAAACTAGTAAAAATCACAGGAAAAAGTTGGTCAAAGATCAAAAACTTTCATAGTAGTTCAGGAAATGCGGGTTTCAGCGCAGTATATACATAAAAATATCAGTATAATATAAAATATTGAGAAAATAATCAGATTTTCCATGAAAAATGTAGGTAAAAGAGCAGAAAAAGTTATATGAAAAGAAGAAACTAGTAAAAATCACAGGAAAAAGTTGGTTAAAGATCAAAAACTTTCATAGTAGTTTAGGAAACGCGGGTTTCAGCGCAGTATATATATACAAATAGCAGTATAATATAAAAATATTGAGAAAATAATCAGATTTTCCATGAAAAATGTAGGTAAAAGAGCAGAAAAAGTTATATGAAAAGAAGAAACTAGTAAAAAATCACAGGAAAAAGTTGGTTAAAAATCAAACACTTTCATAGTAGTTCAGGAAATGCGGGATTCAGCGCAGTATATATACATATATAATATAAAAATATTGAGAAAATAATCAGATTTTCCATGAAAAAAGAAGGTAAAAGAGCAGAAAAAGTTATATGAAAAGAAGAAACTAGTAAAAATCACAGGAAAAATTTGGTTAAAGATCAAAAACTTTCATAGTAGTTTTGGAAATGCGGGTTTCAGCGCAGTATACATATAAAAATAGCAGTATAATATATAAATATTGAGAAAATAATCAGATTTCCCAGGAAAAATGTAGGAAAAAGAGCAGAAAAAGAAGAAACTAGTAAAAATTACAGGAAAAAGTTGGTTAAAGATCAAAAACTTTCATAGTAGTTCAGGAAATGCGGGTTTCCGCGCAGTATATATATATATATATAATATAGAAATATTGAGAAAATAATCAGATTTTCCATGAAAAATGTAGGTAAAAGAGCAGAAAAAGTTATATGAAAAGAAGAAACTAGTAAAAATCACAGGAAAAAGTTGGTTAAAAATCAAGAACTTTCATAGTAGTTCAGGAAATGCGGGCTTCAGCGCAGTATATATACATATATAATATAAAAATATTGAGAAAATAATCAGATTTTCCATGAAAAATATAGGTAAAAGAGCAGAAAAAGTTATATGAAAAGAAGAAACTAGTAAAAATCACAGGAAAAAGTTGGTTAAAAATCAAAAACTTTCATAGTAGTTCAGGAAATGCGAGTTACAGCGCAGTATATATATAAAAATAGCAGTATAATATAAAAATATTGAGAAAATAATCAGATTTTCCAAGAAAAATGTAGGTAAAAGAGCAGAAAAAGTTATATGAAAAGAAGAAACTAGTAAAAACCACAGGAAAATTTTGGTTAAGGATCAAAAACTTTCATAGTAGTTTTGGAAATGCGGGTTTCAGCGCAGTATACATATAAAAATAGCAGTATAATATAAAAATATTGAGAAAATAATCAGATTTTCCATGAAAAATGTATGTAAAAGAGCAGAAAAGTTATATGAAAAGAAGAAACTAATAAAAATCACAGGAAAAAGTTGGTTAAAGATCAAAAACTTTCATAGTAGTTCAGGAAATGCGGGTTTCCGCGCAGTATATATAAAAAATAGCAGTATAATATAAAAATATTGAGAAAATAATCAGATTTCCCATGAAAAATGTAGGTAAAAGAGCAGAAAAAGTTATATGAAAAGTAGAAACTAGTAAAAATCACAGGAAAAAGTTGGTTAAAGATCAAAAACTTTCATAGTAGTTCAGGAAATGCGTGTTTCCACGCAGTATATATATATATATATATATATATATATATATATAATATAGAAATATTGAGAAAATAATCAGATTTTCCATGAAAAATGTATGTAAAAGAGCAGAAAAAGTTATATGAAAAGAGAAGAAACTTCTAAAAATCACAGGAAAAAGCTGGTTAAAGATCAAAAACTTTCATAGTAGTTCAGGAAATGCGGGTTTCCGCGCAGTATATATATATACATAATATAAAAATATTGAGAAAATAATCTGATTTTCCATGAAAAATGTAGGTAAAAGAGCAGAAAAAGTTATATGAAAAGAAGAAACTTCTAAAAATCACAGGAAAATGTTGGTTAAAGATCAAAAACTTTCATAGTAGTTTAGGAAATGCGGATTTCAGCGCAGTATATATATCTAAAAATAGCAGTATAATATAAAAATATTGAGAAAATAATCAGATTTTCCATTAAAAAAGTAGGTAAAAGAGCAGAAAAAGTTATATATATATAAACTTCTAAAAATCACCTAAAAAAGTTGGTTAAAGATCAAAAACTTTCATAGTAGTTTAGGAAATGCGGGTTTCAGCGCAGTATATATATATAATACAAAAATATTGAGAAAATAATCAGATTTTCCATGAAAAGTGTAGGTAAAAGAGCAGAAAAAGTTATATGAAAAGAAGAAACTAGTAAAAATCACAGGAAAATGTTGGTTCATAGTAGTTTAGGAAATGCGCGTTTCAGCGCAGTATACATATAAAAATAGCAGTATAATATACAAATTTTGAGAAAATAATCAGATTTTCCATGAAAAAAGTATGTAAAAGAGCAGAAAAAGTTATATGAAAAGAAGAAACTATTAAAAATCACAGGAAAATGTTGGTTAAAGATCAAAAACTTTCATAGTAGTTTAGGAAATGCGGGTTTCAACGCAGTATATATATATATATATATAATATAAAAATATTGAGAAAATAATCAGATTTTCCATGAAAAATGTAGGTAAAAGAGCAGAAAAAGTTATATGAAAAGAAGAAACTAGTAAAAATCACAGGAAAATGTTGGTTAAAGATCAAAACCTTTCATATTGGTTTAGGAAATGCGGGCTTCAGCGCAGTATATATATATATATATATATATATAATATAAAAATATTGAGAAAATAATCAGATTTTCCATGAAAAATGTAGGTAAAAGAGCAGAAAAAGTTATATGAAAGGAAGAAACTAGTAAAAATCACAGGAAAAAGTTTGTTTAAGATCAAAAACTTTCATAGTAGTCAGGAAATGCGGGTTTCAGCGCTGTATTTATATAAAAATAGCAGTATAATATAAAAATATTGAGAAAATAATCAGATTTTCCATGAAAAATGTAGGTAAAAGAGCAGAAAAAGTTATATGAAAAGAAGAAACTAGTTAAAATCACAGGAAAAAGTTGGTTAAAAATCAAAAACTTTCATAGTAGTTCAGGAAATGCGGGTTTCAGCGCAGTATATATATATATAATATAAAAATATTGAGAAAATAATCAGATTTTCCATGAAAAATGTAGGTAAAAGAGCAGAAAAAGTTATATGAAAAGAAGAAACTAGTAAAAATCACAGGAAAAAGTTGGTCAAAGATCAAAAACTTTCATAGTAGTTCAGGAAATGCGGGTTTCAGCGCAGTATATACATAAAAATATCAGTATAATATAAAAATATTGAGAAAATAATCAGATTTTCCATGAAAAATGTAGGTAAAAGAGCAGAAAAAGTTATATGAAAAGAAGAAACTAGTAAAATCACAGGAAAAAGTTGGTTAAAGATCAAAAACTTTCATAGTAGTTTAGGAAACGCGGGTTTCAGCGCAGTATATATATACAAATAGCAGTATAATATAAAAATATTGAGAAAATAATCAGATTTTCCATGAAAAATGTAGGTAAAAGAGCAGAAAAAGTTATATGAAAAGAAGAAACTAGTAAAAATCACAGGAAAAAGTTGGTTAAAAATCAAAAACTTTCATAGTAGTTCAGGAAATGCGGGATTCAGCGCAGTATATATACATATATAATATAAAAATATTGAGAAAATAATCAGATTTTCCATGAAAAAAGAAGGTAAAAGAGCAGAAAAAGTTATATGAAAAGAAGAAACTAGTAAAAATCACAGGAAAAATTTGGTTAAAGATCAAAAACTTTCATAGTAGTTTTGGAAATGCGGGTTTCAGCGCAGTATACATATAAAAATAGCAGTATAATATAAAAATATTGAGAAAATAATCAGATTTCCCAGGAAAAATGTAGGAAAAAGAGCAGAAAAAGTTATATGAAAAGAAGAAACTAGTAAAAATCACAGGAAAAAGTTGGTTAAAGATCAAAAACTTTCATAGTAGTTCAGGAAATGCGGGTTTCCGCGCAGTATATATATATATATATAATATAGAAATATTGAGAAAATAATCAGATTTTCCATGAAAAATGTAGGTAAAAGAGCAGAAAAAGTTATATGAAAAGAAGAAACTAGTAAAAATCACAGGAAAAAGTTGGTTAAAAATCAAGAACTTTCATAGTAGTTCAGGAAATGCGGGCTTCAGCGCAGTATATATACATATATAATATAAAAATATTGAGAAAATAATCAGATTTTCCATGAAAAATATAGGTAAAAGAGCAGAAAAAGTTATATGAAAAGAAGAAACTAGTAAAAATCACAGGAAAAAGTTGGTTAAAAATCAAAAACTTTCATAGTAGTTCAGGAAATGCGAGTTACAGCGCAGTATATATATAAAAATAGCAGTATAATATAAAAATATTGAGAAAATAATCAGATTTTCCAAGAAAAATGTAGGTAAAAGAGCAGAAAAAGTTATATGAAAAGAAGAAACTAGTAAAAACCACAGGAAATTTTTGGTTAAGGATCAAAAACTTTCATAGTAGTTTTGGAAATGCGGGTTTCAGCGCAGTATACATATAAAAATAGCAGTATAATATAAAAATATTGAGAAAATAATCAGATTTTCCATGAAAAATGTAGGTAAAAGAGCAGAAAAAGTTATATGAAAAGAAGAAACTAATAAAAATCACAGGAAAAAGTTGGTTAAAGATCAAAAACTTTCATAGTAGTTCAGGAAATGCGGGTTTCCGCGCAGTATATATATATATATATAATATAGAAATATTGAGAAAATAATCAGATTTTCCATGAAAAATGTAGGTAAAAGAGCAGAAAAAGTTATATGAAAAGAAGAAACTTCTAAAAATCACAGGAAAATGTTGGTTAAAGATCAAAAACTTTCATAGTAGTTTAGGAAATGCGGGTTTCAGCGCAGTATATATATCTAAAAATAGCAGTATAATATAAAAATATTGAGAAAATAATCAGATTTTCCATTAAAAAAGTAGGTAAAAGAGCAGAAAAAGTTATAGGAAAAGAAGAAACTTCTAAAAATCACCTAAAAAAGTTGGTTAAAGATCAAAAACTTTCATAGTAGTTTCGGAAATGCGGGTTTCAGCGCAGTATATATATATAATACAAAAATATTGAGAAAATAATCAGATTTTCCATGAAAAGTGTAGGTAAAAGAGCAGAAAAAGTTATATGAAAAGAAGAAACTAGTAAAAATCACAGGAAAATGTTGGTTCATAGTAGTTTAGGAAATGCGGGTTTCAGCGCAGTATACATATAAAAATAGCAGTATGATATAAAAATTTTGAGAAAATAATCAGATTTTCCATGAAAAAAGTATGTAAAAGAGCAAAGTTATATGAAAAGAAGAAACTATTAAAAATCACAGGAAAATGTTGGTTAAAGATCAAAAACTTTCATAGTAGTTTAGGAAATGCGGGTTTCAGCGCAGTATATATATATATATATATATAATATAAAAATATTGAGAAAATAATCAGATTTCAATGAAAAATGTAGGTAAAAGAGCAGAAAAAGTTATATGAAAGGAAGAAACTAGTAAAAATCACAGGAAAAAGTTGGTTAAAGATCAAAAACTTTCATAGTAGTCAGGAAATGCGGGTTTCAGCGCTGTATTAATATAAAAATAGCAGTATAATATAAAAATATTGAGAAAATAATCAGATTTTCCATGAAAAATGTAGGTAAAAGAGCAGAAAAAGTTATATGAAAAGAAGAAACTAGTAAAAATCACAGGAAAAAGTTGGTTAAAAATCAAAAACTTTCATAGTTGTTCAGGAAATGCGGGTTTCAGCGCAGTATATATATATATAATATAAAAATATTAAGAAAATAATCAGATTTTCCATGAAAAATGTAGGTAAAAGAGCAGAAAAAGTTATATGAAAAGAAGAAACTAGTAAAAATCACAGGAAAAAGTTGGTAAAGATCAAAAACTTTCATAGTAGTCAGGAAATGCGGGTTTCAGCGCAGTATATATATATAAAAATAGCAGTATAATATAAAAATATTGAGAAAATAATCAGATTTTCCATGAAAAATGTAGGTAAAAGAGCAGAAAAAGTTATATGAAAAGAAGAAACTAGTAAAAATCGCAGGAAAATGTTGGTCAAAGATCAAAAACTTTTATAGTAGTTCAGGAAATGCGGGTTCCAGCGCAGTATATACATAAAAATATCAGTATAATATAAAAATATTGAGAAAATAATCAAATTTTCCATGAAAAATGTAGGTAAAAGAGCAGAAAAAGTTATATGAAAAGAAGAAACTAGTAAAAATCACAGGAAAAAGTTGGTTAAAGATCAAAAACTTTCATAGTAGTTTAGGAAACGCGGGTTTCAGCGGAGTATATATATACAAATAGCAGTATACTATAAAAATATTGAGAAAATAATCAGATTTTCCATGAAAAATGTAGGTAAAAGAGCAGAAAAAGTTATATGAAAAGAAGAAACTAGTAAAAATCACAGGAAAAAGTTGGTTCAAAATCAAAAACTTTCATAGTAGCTCAGGAAATGCGGGCTTCAGCGCAGTATATATACATATATAATATAAAAATATTGAGAAAATAATCAGATTTTCCATGAAAAAAGAAGGTAAAAGAGCAGAAAAAGTTATATGAAAAGAAGAAACTAGTAAAAATCACAGGAAAAAGTTGGTTACAGATCAAAAACTTTCATAGTAGTTCAGGAAATGCGAGTTACAGCGCAGTATATATATAAAAATAGCAGTATAATATAAAAATATTGAGAAAATAATCAGATTTCCCATGAAAAATGTAGGTAAAAGAGCAGAAAAAGTTATATGAAAAGAAGAAACTAGTAAAAATCACAGGAAAAAGTTGGTTAAAAATCAAAAACTTTCATAGTAGTTCAGGAAATGCGGGTTTCAGCGCAGTATATATATATAATATAAAAATATTGAGAAAATAATCAGATTTTCCATGAAAAATGTAGGTAAAACAGCAGAAAAAGTTATATGAAAAGAAGGAACTTCTAAAAATCACAGGAAAATGTTGGTTAAAGATCAAAAACTTTCATAGTAGTTAGGAAATGCGGGTTTCAGCGCAGTATATATATAAAAATAGCAGTATAATATAAAAATATTGAGAAAATAATCAGATTTCCCATGAAAAATGTAGGTAAAAGAGCAGAAAAAGTTATATGAAAAGTAGAAACTAGTAAAAATCACAGGAAAAAGTTGGTTAAAGATCAAAAACTTTCATAGTAGTTCAGGAAATGCGGGTTTCCACGCAGTATATATATATATATATATATAATATAGAAATATTGAGAAAATAATCAGATTTTCCATGAAAAATGTATGTAAAAGAGCAGAAAAAGTTATATGAAAAGAAGAAACTTCTAAAAATCACAGGAAAAAGCTGGTTAAAGATCAAAAACTTTCATAGTAGTTCAGGAAATGCGGGTTTCCGCGCAGTATATATATATACATAATATATATAAACATATATATAAAAATATTGAGAAAATAATCTGATTTTCCATGAAAAATGTAGGTAAAAGAGCAGAAAAAGTTATATGAAAAGAAGAAACTTCTAAAAATCACAGGAAAATGTTGGTTAAAGATCAAAACTTTCATAGTAGTTTAGGAAATGCGGGTTTCAGCGCAGTATATATATATAAAAATATCAGTATAATATAAAAATATTGAGAAAAGAATCAGATTTTCCATGAAAAATGTAGGTAAAAGAGCAGAAAAAGTTATATGAAAAGAAGAAACTATTAAAAATCACAGGAAAATGTTGGTTAAAGATCAAAAACTTTCATAGTAGTTTAGGAAATGCGGGTTTCAGCGCAGTATATATATATATATATATATGATATAAAAATATTGAGAAAATAATCAGATTTTCCATGAAAAGTGTAGGTAAAAGAGCAGAAAAAGTTATATGAAAAGAAGAAACTAGTAAAAATCACAGGAAAATGTTGGTTCATAGTAGTTTAGGAAATGCGGGTTTCAGCGCAGTATACATATAAAAATAGCAGTATAATATAAAAATTTTGAGAAAATAATCAGATTTTCCATGAAAAAAGTATGTAAAAGAGCAAAGTTATATGAAAAGAAGAAACTATTAAAAATCACAGGAAAATGTTGGTTAAAGATCAAAAACTTTCATAGTAGTTTAGGAAATGCGGGTTTCAGCGCAGTATATATATATATATATATATAATATAAAAATATTGAGAAAATAATCAGATTTTCCAAGAAAAATGTAGGTAAAAGAGCAGAAAAAGTTATATGAAAAGAAGAAACTAGTAAAAACCACAGGAAAATTTTGGTTAAAGATCAAAAACTTTCATAGTAGTTTTGGAAATGCGGGTTTCAGCGCAGTATATATATAAAAATAGCAGTATAATATAAAAATATTGAGAAAATAATCAGATTTCCCATGAAAAATGTAGGTAAAAGAGCAGAAAAAGTTATATGAAAAGAAGAAACTAGTAAAAATCACAGGAAAAAGTTGGTTAAAGATCAAAAACTTTCATAGTAGTTCAGGAAATGCGGGTTTCCGCGCAGTATATATATATATATATAATATAGAAATATTGAGAAAATAATCAGATTTTCCATGAAAAATGTAGGTAAAATAGCAGAAAAAGTTATATGAAAAGAAGAAACTTCTAAAAATCACAGGAAAATGTTGGTTAAAGATCAAAAACTTTCATAGTAGTTTAGGAAATGCGGGTTTCAGCGCAGTATATATATACAAATAGCAGTATAATATAAAAATATTGAGAAAATAATCAGATTTTCCATGAAAATGTAGGTAAAAGAGCAGAAAAAGTTATATGAAAAGAAGAAACTAGTAAAAATCACAGGAAAAAGTTGGTTAAAATCAAAAACTTTCATAGTAGTTCAGGAAATGCGGGTTTCAGCGCAGTATATATATATAATATAAAAATATTGAGAAAATAATCAGATTTTCCATGAAAAATGTAGGTAAAACAGCAGAAAAAGTTATATGAAAAGAAGGAACTTCTAAAAATCACAGGAAAATGTTGGTTAAAGATCAAAAACTTTCATAGTAGTTAGGAAATGCGGGTTTCAGCGCAGTATATATATAAAAATAGCAGTATAATATAAAAATATTGAGAAAATAATCAGATTTCCCATGAAAAATGTAGGTAAAAGAGCAGAAAAAGTTATATGAAAAGTAGAAACTAGTAAAAATCACAGGGAAAAGTTGGTTAAAGATCAAAAACTTTCATAGTAGTTCAGGAAATGCGGGTTTCCACGCAGTATATATATATATATATATATATAATATAGAAATATTGAGAAAATAATCAGATTTTCCATGAAAAATGTATGTAAAAGAGCAGAAAAAGTTATATGAAAAGAAGAAACTTCTAAAAATCACAGGAAAAAGCTGGTTAAAGATCAAAAACTTTCATAGTAGTTCAGGAAATGCGGGTTTCCGCGCAGTATATATATATACATAATATATATAAACATATATATAAAAATATTGAGAAAATAATCTGATTTTCCATGAAAAATGTAGGTAAAAGAGCAGAAAAAGTTATATGAAAAGAAGAAACTTCTAAAAATCACAGGAAAATGTTGGTTAAAGATCAAAAACTTTCATAGTAGTTTAGGAAATGCGGGTTTCAGCGCAGTATATATATATAAAAATATCAGTATAATATAAAAATATTGAGAAAAGAATCAGATTTTCCATGAAAAATGTAGGTAAAAGAGCAGAAAAAGTTATATGAAAAGAAGAAACTATTAAAAATCACAGGAAAATGTTGGTTAAAGATCAAAAACTTTCATAGTAGTTTAGGAAATGCGGGTTTCAGCGCAGTATATATATATATATATATAATATAAAAATATTGAGAAAATAATCAGATTTTCCATGAAAAATGTAGGTAAAAGAGCAGAAAAAGTTATATGAAAGGAAGAAACTAGTAAAAATCACAGGAAAAAGTTGGTTAAAGATCAAAAACTTTCATAGTAGTCAGGAAATGCGGGTTTCAGCGCTGTATTAATATAAAAATAGCAGTATAATATAAAAATATTGAGAAAATAATCAGATTTTCCATGAAAAATGTAGGTAAAAGAGCAGAAAAAGTTATATGAAAAGAAGAAACTAGTAAAAATCACAGGAAAAAGTTGGTTAAAAATCAAAAACTTTCATAGTAGTTCAGGAAATGCGGGTTTCAGCGCAGTATATATATATATAATATAAAAATATTGAGAAAATAATCAGATTTTCCATGAAAAATGTAGGTAAAAGAGCAGAAAAAGTTATATGAAAAGAAGAAACTAGTAAAAATCACAGGAAAAAGTTGGTTAAAGATCAAAAACTTTCATAGTAGTCAGGAAATGCGGATTTCAGCGCAGTATATATATATAAAAATAGCAGTATAATATAAAAATATTGAGAAAATAATCAGATTTTCCATGAAAAATGTAGGTAAAAGAGCAGAAAAAGTTATATGAAAAGAAGAAACTAGTAAAAATCACAGGAAAATGTTGGTCAAAGATCAAAAACTTTCATAGTAGTTCAGGAAATGCGGGTTTCAGCGCAGTATATACATAAAAATATCAGTATAATATAAAAATATTGAGAAAATAATCAGATTTTCCATGAAAAATCTAGGTAAAAGAGCAGAAAAAGTTATATGAAAAGAAAAAACTAGTAAAAATCACAGGAAAAAGTTGGTAAAAGATCAAAAACTTTCATAGTAGTTTAGGAAACGCGGGTTTCAGCGCAGTATATATATACAAATAGCAGTATAATATAAAAATATTGAGAAAATAATCAGATTTTCCATGAAAAATGTAGGTAAAAGCAGAAAAAGTTATATGAAAAGAAGAAACTAGTAAAAATCACAGGAAAAAGTTGGTTAAAAATCAAAAACTTTCATAGTAGTTCAGGAAATGCGGGCTTCAGCGCAGTATATATACATATATAATATAAAAATATTGAGAAAATAATCAGATTTTCCATGAAAAAAGAAGGTAAAAGAGCAGAAAAAGTTATATGAAAAGAAGAAACTAGGAAAAATCAAAGGAAAAAGTTGGTTACAGATCAAAAACTTTCATAGTAGTTCAGGAAATGCGAGTTACAGCGCAGTATATATATAAAAATAGCAGTATAATATAAAAATATTGAGAAAATAATCAGATTTTCCATGAAAAATGTAGGTAAAACAGCAGAAAAAGTTATATGAAAAGAATGAACTTCTAAAAATCACAGGAAAATGTTGGTTAAAGATCAAAAACTTTCATAGTAGTTTAGGAAATGCGGGTTTCAGCGCAGTATATATATAAAAATAGCAGTATAATATAAAAATATTGAGAAAATAATCAGATTTCCCATGAAAAATGTAGGTAAAAGAGCAGAAAAAGTTATATGAAAAGTAGAAACTAGTAAAAATCACAGGAAAAAGTTGGTTAAAGATCAAAAACTTTCATAGTAGTTCAGGAAATGCGGGTTTCCACGCAGTATATATATATATATATATATATATATATATAATATAGAAATATTGAGAAAATAATCAGATTTTCCATGAAAAATGTATGTAAAAGAGCAGAAAAAGTTATATGAAAAGAAGAAACTTCTAAAAATCACAGGAAAAAGCTGGTTAAAGATCAAAAACTTTCATAGTAGTTCAGGAAATGCGGGTTTCCACGCAGTATATATATATATATATATAATATAGAAATATTGAGAAAATAATCAGATTTTCCATGAAAAATGTAGGTAAAATAGCAGAAAAAGTTATATGAAAAGAAGAAACTTCTAAAAATCACAGGAAAATGTTGGTTAAAGATCAAAAACTTTCATAGTAGTTTAGGAAATGCGGGTTTCAGCGCAGTATATATATACAAATAGCAGTATAATATAAAAATATTGAGAAAATAATCAGATTTCCCATTAAAAATGTAGGTAAAAGAGCAGAAAAAGTTATATGAAAAGAAGAAACTAGTAAAAATCACAGGAAAAAGTTGGTTAAAAATCAAAAACTTTCATAGTAGTTCAGGAAATGCGGGTTTCAGCGCAGTATATATATAAAATATAAAAATATTGAGAAAATAATCAGATTTTCCATGAAAAATGTAGGTAAAACAGCAGAAAAAGTTATATGAAAAGAAGGAACTTCTAAAAATCACAGGAAAATGTTGGTTAA